>CBVK0100294639.1:0-10655 GCA_900067695.1 Picea abies
TTCTTGGGCATCAAAGAAGCAACCCATTGTCTCAATATCTTCTGCAAAGGAAAAGTATGTTGTTGCTACCTCATCTTCCTGTCAAGTTGTGTGGCTGTGAAGACTATTGAATGACATGTCACATACAGAAAACACGCCAACTCCTATCTTCTGTGAAAATATTTCAGCAATTCCCCTATCTAAACACCATGTTTTTCATAAGAAAATCAAGCAGATTGACACTCGCTATCACGTCATACATGAGCTAGTCAATAATGGTCAAATTGCTCTTGAATTTTGTGGCTCACAAGATCAACTCGCAAACATTTTTACAAAGCCATTAGGAAAAACCATTTTTTAATTTTCAGAGACAACACTTGGGCATTATTAGGGTTGATGTTTGTAACTGTTGAATTTAAGAGAAAGTGTTAGTTATAATTGTAACCTCAACAATATGTGATTGTACACTTCTAGTTGTTCTGGCCAGTTGTACCAATCTTTAAAATCCGTTCCTTTGTTTCTTGATTCAGTTTCTTCTTTTCCCTTTATAGCTCTATATTATCAGCTAATACGATTGCGCGCTCCGCATATTCTTGTTCTTGTTCTATCTACTATGTTTCTTGTTTTCTTGCACAGTTTCTTCTTTTGTCATGGATACCATTTGAATTGTTGTTTTATAGCTTTTAATTTTATGAAATATTTCTTAAAGTTGTTGGGTTACTCTTTCTTTCAACTTCAAGATGCGTGTAGAGATGTGATTTCTTGTAGTTGAGCATCATGTATGTTAGTTTGATTGTAACAATTCTAGCCCGAAGAGTACTGCATAGAAGTGTTATGCACAATTTGGACATGGCATAATTTGAGCATTAGATTCTTTTACTGGCTTGATTTTAACTTTGTGAATATTGTATGTCACAAGTTATGATTTTTAATATTTGCAAATTCTTAGAGATGTTAAGATTGCAGCTATCCAAACAGAAGTAAGATTTACTTCAATTAAATATATCCTTTTGCAATTTTGGTAAGTAAGATTTACTTCAATTAAATATATCCTTTTGCAATTTTGGTTAAGGTTAATTTTCTGTTTCTGCACACTTATGAATGATAGATTTTCTTAGAGAGAATTCGTATATTTTCGTATATCTGCAAGTTATAACACACTGCGTTATTTTCTTAAGTTATGTACTGTGTGTTGATTATGTTATTCAATTGTGCTCCTTAGATGCATTTCTGGGCGAGCTCGAAGTCATTGTAAAAGCATCGCTAACACTGGTTCTATAGCTGAATACACCATCGTTTTGCACAGTCATACAAGCCTTTACCTTTCGAAAAAGTTAAAGCAGTGGTAGAAATTTAAGTAGTAATAGAAAGTTGAGCCATGGTGCAGGAAGATAACTGGCCAGTTTATATCACACCCATGAATCACGCACTGATACAATCTATGCAAAATATTGTCTCTCAAACCCTACCTCCGAAGGAGAAGATTCAAAACAAACTTGAAACTGTGCCACTTCAATCATAGATCGCACTTGGAGCAGGTTATTATAGAAGCTGAACAAGTCAAACCCGAGGAATCAAACAGAATTGTAGCTAATACTCCGACTTCCCTACCACACGGAAAGAAGAACATAATTAGCAACCTGAATAATAGCAGCTTCGTAGATTAGACCCATGGCACAACCCACACCCACAAATCATATTCCTTACCCATATTTCCAGATTTTCATTGGAGAACTGCTAGAAAGTGGAAAATTTTTGCTTGTAAGAATATTTTAGAAAAGATGCAGATTAGTTCAAATGTTTATTGTTTAATACCATGTTGCATGGAAAAGCCCTAACCTGGCTTTCGCGCCAACCATATATTACAACTTTGGTGAAGTTAAAATCTCATTTTCTAAAATAATTTGCATGTAATAATATGGTTCGTAAGGGTGTGCGTGAATTCAAAAGGCTCTACTGGATACCTAGTGAATCCGTTCATGATTTGAGAATCCTGTGAAAAACATCTCTATGTCATCTATGTCAACTATAGAATATCGATCGAATGGTTAGTAAGAGGTTCTTGATGTGTTCCACAACAATAGTTTTGGTGAACAATAGCCTTCACCAAAGGCTAATTTAATTTTATGCATGGCCAGCGGATTTGTTCCAACACTATGCACCACACCCTGGACACCTCAGTCCCAAAGCACAACGGAGTAAGCCTACACAATAGTACAAATAGGTAATCGATGGGGCCATGTTACAATATTTTAATTATTTCCAATAATCAATGTAGAAAGTTTTAGAGGGATCTTGAGGTTAATTGTTAGTTAGATTTATTTTTTGGGGGGCACATTTCAACTATAGAGATCTTTTCACCTAAACATTTCCAGAAAACTATGCTAGAGTATTGTCCTATATGTATTTATGTTATTTGTAAAGCAATGGAAGCGTGATGACTTATTTATGTTATTTGTAAAGCAATGGAAGTATGATGACTTGTAGCAATAGTTCAAAGTGTTTTTTTTTGTTAGTTGTTGATGAATATTGTAACAATCATAGCTAATCTCCTTGCTCTCGTCCATAATTGGTATCAAAACAATGTTGGAGCCATCCTTCACGAGTTAAGCGAAGAGTTTCTACAATAGTTGGTACAAAAAATGTTATTCTATTATATCTCAGACTATGAATACATTCTTGTTGATTGATGGTGAAAGTTTTTTCAAATTTAAATTGAATTTTTAGTAAAGAATCTAGTATACATCCATAAAAGGTGTTAAGGAAAAATTAAAATTTTGTCTATTAATTTAAAGGAAGGAAAAGAGTTATGTATTGTGTAAAAAAAATTGAAAAATAACTTCAATCAACACGTTGCATAGCTACAGATCTTCATTCTCACAAAGAATAATTACAAAATTTGTGCAATCAAAATGAGGACATTATTGAATTCTTAGGATGTTTGAGATTTTGTAGTTCATGGGTATGTAGAATCAGTTGATCAAGTAGTTGAGCAAGCCTTGACAAATGCTAAAAAATATCAACTCAGAGAAAACAGAAAGAAGGATAAAAGAACACTCTATCTCAACCAAAATGGCTTGGATGGCAGTATATTTCCCATTCAATCTCACTAGCAAAATTCTCAAAGAGAACTTGGGAGATATTAGAGACCAACTATCACGGTATTATCAAGGTAAATATAGTCAATTTGCATACATTAAGAATGAATTTTGAGAATTTGATGATGAAGGAGTCAAAGTAAGTAGACTAGTCCATGACCCAAGTCATGAACATTCTAAATCAATTAAAAATGAATGGTGAAAATATTTCAAATTAGAAAGTGGTAGAGAAGTTTCTTAGAACATTGCCTAAGAAGTTTGATGTAGTGGTTGTATCCATTGAAGAGTCTAAAGACTTGAAACATCTATTGGTAGATGAGTTGTTGCAATCTTTGTTATCCCATGAATCCAGAATAAATAAGAATGATGATTCCTCTTTGGAAATTGCATTCCAAACTTAGGTTTCTATCTCAAGAGGAAGAAGAAGATCAAGGTCAATAGGTAGGGGCAGGAGCAGGAGCAGTAGAAGCAATGACCAAAGATATAGTAAGAATGATTCATAAGAAGAAAGAAAACCTTATCAAAACCCTCATATCTCAAGGGGGAGTAGAAAGAGAAGCTCGTGTAACTAAATCAAAGGTATGACAAATCCAAGGTTAAGTGATTTTACTGTAATAAGTTAGTTCATGATGCACATGAATGTAAGAAGAAGAAGGATGGTCATAGAAAACAAGATACAAACTATTATGACACCTTTGACAATCATGAAGACTCTTTATTCCTTATAACACTTCCCGAGATACAATTAGGGATGAAGCATACTATAAATGTAATGGGAAAATGAATGGTTAACATCCTGACCAGAAAAAAGGTGAAAAACTGCACATACCAACTATGCATTATGTCTCAAGTTTGAAACATAACCTCATCAGTGTTGGCCAACTTACCCAACAAGGATATAATGTAATTTTTAAGGGAAATGATTGTTTTATATGTGAAAAAATAAGATGTTTATTTCTTGGGTGAAGATGACAAAGAATATAAAGTATCATTTTTCCATGAATTGTGTTAGATATGATGCTTCGTTTTCCCAAATATCCATATGTTTGGATGAATTTTGGTTGTGGAATTTCAAATTTGATCATCTGCATTTTGGTGGCCTAAAATTACTATAGAAGAAAAAGATGGTTAAAGATTTGCCTCTCATTCAAGAGCCAACTAGTTCATGTGAGAGTTGCATTCTGGAAAAGAAGGATAAGGATAATTTCCTTAAAGGAGTGTCTTATAGTGCAAAGGCATCCTTGAAGCTAGTTTATATAGATATGTGTGGCCCAAAGCAGAGCCAATGACTAGGAGGAAGTTACTACTTCATAACCTTCATAAATGCTTACAACTAAAAGACTTGGGTTTACTTTCTTGCAAATATATCTAAGACTTTTGACAAGTTCAAAGAATTGAAGGCATTGGTGGAGAGAAAAGTGGTCATCAAATTAAAGTGTTAAGATCAAACAAAGGAGGTGAATATGATTCAAATGATTTTCATGTTTTCTACAAGCAGTATGACATTAAATGATAGTTTCAAAAAGGTATACACCTAAGAAAAATGGTCTAGTAGAAAGGAAAAATATAACCATTATGAATATGGCTAGAAGCATGTCGAAAAACAAACATTTGTTAAATGATTTTTGGGGACAAGAATTATCTTGCTCTATTTATGTTTTGAACAAATCTCTCTGTAAAAGTGTGAACAACAAATTCCCACAATAGGTATGAGCTGCAGTGTAGCACACTTTAGAGTATTTGGTTGTGTGGCATATGCTTATGTGTATAAAGAATTGAAAAGAAAGTTAGATGACAGAAGTGGAAAGTGCATATTTTTGTGGTATAATGATCGGTCCAAGGCATATAAATTGTATAATCCAGTTATAAAGAAGGTGATAATCACCATGGATGTTGAATTCAAAGAATATGAAGCATGGGATAGGAGCTTAGATAAGACTATAATTGTTGGGGTAGTGATACCTCAAGCATAATATAAAGAAGAGGTGAATATTGCACAAGGTGGAAAACAAGGTTCACAAACTCAATCACCAGTCAAAAGTACTCCAACAAGGACTCCAAGAAATTATGTTCAATGTGAGTCATTTAGCACAACAACCCAATATATTCCTTCTTCTCAATCAAGTAATGAATCTGACCCTACAATTGTTTCCCTAAGTTCTAAAAAGGCAATAAGCTTGAGAGAAATATATGAGGATCTAGATGCGCATTTAAATTTTTCATTATTTACTTGTCATCCCACATATTTTGAAGAAACAATTAAAGAATAAAATTGGGCCAAAGAAATGGACGAAGAAATAGATTCCATAGAGAAGAATAAATGTGATCTAGTAGAATCATAAGGTAAATATTGCATTGGCATAAAATGGGTTTACAAAACTAAGTTTAATGAGAAAGAAGAAGTTGAAAAGAACAAAACCAGATTGGTAGAAAAAGGTTTTGCACAACAACCTGGAGTCAATTATGGTGAGACCTTTGCACTAGTTGCAAGGTTAGATACAATTAGAGTTGTCTTAGCCATAACAACTCAAAACAAGTGGAAATTTTATCAAATGGACATAAAGTTAACATTCTTAAAGGGAATTTTAGAAGAAGAAGAAGTCTATACGAAGAAACCACCAGAATATGTGATAAAAGGACATAAAGATAAGTGTACAGATTGAATAAAGATCTATATGTGCTTAAGCACTCCCAAACCTTGGTATATCATGATCGATTCATATCTGATCAATAATTTGTTCAACAAAAGCAACATTGATCCCACATTATGTACAAAGGTGAATAAGTAAGGTCAAATCTTAATTATTTTTTATATATTGATGATATGATTTTCAAAGGAAATTCATCAACAGAAAAGCTTAAATCAACCATGAAACAAGAATTTGAAATGATTGATTTGGGGAGAATGCTCGATAATTCCTTGGTATTGAAGTCATCCAATCAAATTCATGATTTTTTTGTTTCAAACAAAATATTTCATGGATGTGTTGAATAGGTCCATGATAACGAACTGTAAACCAAATCCAACTCCAGATGTAACAAGGACAAAGATCAACAAAGAGGATAAGGGATCCAATGTAGATCCAACTATATTCAAGAGAATGTTTGGAAACCGTATCTATCTCACAGACTAGATATTATGTATGTTGTAAGTTCGATTTTCAAGTCCATGGAGTCTCCAAAAAACTCACATTGGCAAGTTGAAAAAAGAATTTTGAGATATATTGCTAGAACAATAGGATATAGTATATTATATTCTAGCACCAGTAATGGTTCCTTTGTTGGATATACTGTGAGTGATTTTGTAGGTAGCATGGATGACATAAATACTTCAGGATATGTCTTCCATCTTGATTCAGATGTGATTTCATGGGCATCCAATAAGCATCCCATTGTGAAAATGCAAATATCTTTTTGATATCTTTTGAAGTTTGTCCCTTGAATTTGGGACATCAGGATTTTTTTTAAAGAACCATATTCACTCTGATCCACAAAAAAAATGGCACTATCTACACCCTTTTAAAAAGACAACCATTGGAATTGCCTAATACTCATTCAGAATTGTGTAAAACTCATGTAGTGGCCTGATTCCAATCAATATAAAATCATGCATACCATTCATTTACCATATATATATATGGGGAGATAATAGAGAAATAAGAATGTTTTTAAGAGAGGTTATTAAGTTGTTATGTGCTTGTATAAGTTTGGTATGAGAGTGATTTGAGATTCTATTTTATAGGAGTTTTTTCTAAAATCAATTTATTATTTTACAAATATATATATATATATATAATGGATTTCTAATCAATGTGTGAGACCGTGTATGAGCGTAATCTCACTTGTGTGAGCCGTTGTGACCTCACTATTATATTATTGTGTGGTTGATCTCTGATTTTTATCTTGGTATCAGAGACTTGAAGACTGGGCTATGGATAGAGAGCACCCTTGTGTCTTGTGTGAGCCGTTGTGACCTCACTATTATATTATTGTGTGGTTGATCTCTGATTTTTATCTTGGTATCAGAGACTTGAAGACTGGGCTATGGATAGAGAGCACCCTTGTGTGAGCCGTTGTGACCTCACTATTATATTATTGTGTGGTTGATCTCTGATTTTTATCTTGGTATCAGAGACTTGAAGACTGGGCTATGGATAGAGAGCACCCTTGTGTTGGAGAGTTGTGAAATACTCTAATTCTGTGAAGAAAGTGTCGTTGTTGCAGTTGAAAGAAAAGAGAGATCACTTGTTGATGCCCGTCCCAATTAAGTGCCATTTTTTTTTAACAAGAATTCGTGGAGAGTAGGAAACCTATGTGTGAAGGCGACCTGCAAGTTGTGAACCCGATGTGAATATTCGAGCCTGCGAATTGATGTGAGAAGAATTGGTGTGAAAATTGTTGTGTTGGTTGTTGCTATGACTAGCACAGCCGTTAACTCGAGGCTGAGAACGTCGAAAGGTAAGAGTTGAGAATGTGTGCCTCTAATATACTGAGAACATGTGTCTTTAATATAAAATATTTGTGGTAATCTTTTTGTGGTAATATGAAACTTTGGCTATATTAGGTTGATAAATGGAACGTGGCAATTACTAAATTGATGCCTTGATAAATGCAAGAATGTTATGAACAATAAATCTGATCTATTGATTTTGAAAGACGACTAAATATGCCAGCATCTTCAATACATAGCCATTAAATTAGGGTTTAAGGTTAAATAAGATTAAAAGATCATTATTAAATAAGATTAAAAGATCATTAATTGTGCTCATTGTCAATAGGTATACGCCTTTCTACATAACCAGAGAAAGCTATATATGTATATGGTGTTGATCGACGTTGTCCTAAATCAGAGAGAAGAATCTTCGAGCCTGGGAATTGATACCTGCGATTGGTTCCTGTGCAAAATATTGGTGGACCAAACTGTCCGCGTGGAGGAAAGAAGAATAGAGCATAGAAATTGGGAAGATCGCTACCATGAGATTTGTAGAAATCGCCTCTCATACAATGTGTGGTTGAGTTCCCATCTAGAGGGGCATCCCATCGCTGCCTTCTATATTGGAATCGCAGAGCTTCCACCACTGTCGTTGTCAAACCTGTGAGTGGAGACTGTCAAACCTATGAGTAGAGTTTGTTGTGTGTACAGAGTCGCTGCGTGGAAGATTGAGCCATTGATTGATTATACCACCATTTGAAATTATCACCAGCAAATGGTAGAGGAGGAGCCTCTCACAAAATTCAGGTCGTTTGGAAAGAACAAGACGCAGTGTCGTGCGAAATCTAGATTGAAGGACGGACAAAGGTTGTTATCCGATTGGTGTGAAAATTTGTGTAAACGCGACCAGTGTAAGAGAAAGTTTGAAGGTGTGTAAACCCGTAGCTTCCAGTGGTCGATTCACCTAACTGGAGGAGTATGATCCCTGGTGAATATTGCAGTAATCTGCATGAAGTTGTTGTTTTGTGGATTCGTTCTGTGCGTAGAACGTGTGAAAGACGTTGCTCAATAAATCGCTACATAGAGAGCCACGAAATCGTTGTAGAGCGTGAGGAGATCGAAAGAGGTCCTTTGCCTTCACGCTCCATTCAAAATTTCTTCCCAGCCCAGCATCGTGTCCACAGTTTGATTCGGTGCTCTGAACAATTGCGGCGACACCTTCAGGGTTTTTGTTTCGGATAATGAGATTCATATTCTCGAACTGGTGAGCAATTGGGAACTATTGGAGGGACCTTCGACAATAGATTAGAGACTCCAATTTTGTTGAAGTTGTTGAGAGATGTGTGTTGGAGCCGTTGTATATTGAAGGAGATATCGCAGGCCTATTTCTAGTGGCAAGATCGTTGTTGTTGTCGTTTGTGTGAAGTAGGATGAGTTGTGAAGTGCTCATTTAGAGTTGCCCTACTGCTTTGGAACCTAAGTGTGAGATCAATGTAAGTGTGAGGTTGTGCTTGGAAGTAAAAGAGAGGAACAAATTTTGTTTTAGAGATCTGTGTGTCCTAAAAGTGAGGACCATTGTAGGAGAGAAGAGCATCCATAAATTGAGGACGGCTGATGAAGTAGAGATCTGCCTGGAGACCTGGGAATTGCCAAGGCCACTTTTTACTTGATATGGAAATGAATTTGTAAATACTTATGAAGCACTATGTGAATCTTTGGTAAATTTAGAGATGAAAATGTATGAACTCTTTGAAGCGTTTGAAGTTAAATTTGATTATACATACTATCTTGTGAGGATTGGATGAGGGTTTTGATTGAAAAGAAGTTGATTGATGAATTGTTTTTTGGAAAGATTAATTTGGTTCAAGTGAATGATGAAATTGAGGACATAAGGTTGGAAAAGAAATCTAGAATGAAGAAGAATTTGATAAATTTAATGCAGAATTGAAATTGATTGAAGAATGGCTCGATAACCCATTTGATCAAATTGGATAAGGACTAAGAGATTTAGTAGAGAGATTTAGTAGAGACAGTTGGAAATGAAACATTGAATGAAATAGAAAAAGCTCGAAATATAGAGCAAAATAAAAATAATCAATTTGGTTATAATTATGATTTTTATATAACGTTTTTAAGTTTGTTGGTGAATGGAACAGTAATATAAATTCAATTGCAGCTAAAGGAGTTGAAAGAAATTGACATCAATCCAGTTGGAACAAGAAGAGACATCCAAAATTTATTATGTGGAGTAAGAAAAATAATTGCAGCTGAAGGAGTTGAAAGAAATTGGCATCAATCCAGTTGGAACAAGAAGAGACATCCAAAATTTATTATGTGGAGTAAGAAAAATAAGAAAAGGGTTAAGAGATGGTCCAGAGGAGTAAGAAAAATAAGAAAAAGGCTTAAGAGATGGTCTAAAGAGAGGAAGCGTGGAGTAAAGATGAAGGTAATGTTGAAAATGACTGGTAGAGTTGAGATGAAACATATTTGGAGCAGAAAGTTTAGGAAGAAGTTTCATCTCCCTCACTATCAAAGTTTGAGTTTAGGCATGCTATTTATGTTAGGCATAGTATTGTAGACAATCTATTTCTCCATTAAGGGGAGTGTTGGAGAAATTATAATGTTGTTACTAAAAGGTTATTGAGTTTTTATGTACTTGCATAAGTTTTGTATGAAAATGGTTTGAGATCCTATTTTATAGGAGTTTGTTATAAAATTATTTTTTTGTTATACAACTATATATGTAATGTATTTCTAATCAATGTGTTACTGAATATGTGAGAGTAGTCTGACTTATGTGAGCCCTTGTGGCCTCACTTTTATTATGTGTGATTGATCTCTGATTTTTGTCTATATTCTCTTATGCGTCTTCTCTCCTCCAATCTCGGAATAACGTTGTTGCAATTTCAAGGAAAAGTTTTTGTAGAAGGTTTCTTCTCTTTCTGCGTTCTTTCCATCGTTCGTCGGAAATATCGTACAACCACTTACAACCTTTTAAGATTTTGTAGATTCCTTTATCGATCATCACAGTTGTTGCATAAAATCCTCAATTTGAGAATTTCTATCATATACAACATGGCTTCATTGAGAGCAAGTGAAGGCACCTAAAATAACTTCAACAATCTATGAGTGCCATCATACGAGCA
>CBVK0100294676.1:2672-18393 GCA_900067695.1 Picea abies
AACTTGTAGTAATATCTTGTCAATCCTAAGAATCCTCTAAGTTTCTTCAATATTTTGGGAATTGACCATTCCCTCATAGCTTTAATTTTGTTAGGGTCCACTTTTACACCTTCATGAGATGATACAATATGACCCAAATATTCCACTTCTTGAACCCCAAAGAAACACTTGAAAGTCTTTGCATAAATTTTTTTCTCTTCCAAAAGTTGTATTACTATGCCAACATGTTGTACATGCTCTTCCCAAGATTTTTGTAGATTAATATGTCATCAAAAAATACTAACACAAATTTTCTAAGGAAGGGTTTGAAAATGGAATTCATCAAGATTTGAAACGTTGAAGGTGCATTGGAAGGTCCAAATGGCATAACCAAAAACTCATAATGAACTTCATGTGTTCTAAAGGTTTATTGGGGATGTCTTCCTACCTCATTCTAATTTGATTATATTTCGAACGAAGATCCAATTTAGTAAACAAAATTTTTCCACGCAATTCATCTAATAATTCATCAATGACAGTAATAGGAAACTTATCTTTGATGGTCATTTTGCTGAGTTGTCTATAATATGGACACATATGCCATGAATCATCCTTCTTCGTAACCATCACTACTAGTGAAGAGAAAGAACTTTGGCTGGGTTGAATGATGCGTGCATCTAACATTTCTTGGATCATATGCTCGATATCACTCTTTTGTGCATATGGATACATGTAAGGCCTAATGTTAGGCGATACACTTCCTGGTTGCAAATGAATAACATGGTCATGATCTCAAGCAATAGGAATACCCTTAGGCATTTCTCCAAATACCTTGGAATGGTTGTTGATAACTATTTGGAGATCCACTGGAGCATAGGGTATAGATGTTTGAACATCTAGTGAGCACAATTGTGCAATTACACCAGGGTGTCCCTTTTTGAGTAATCATGTTATGTTGTTAAAGCTTATCACCTTAGAGGGTTTCCCTTGGATACCTCTAATCTCAATTTCCTTTCCTTCTGAGGAAAATCTCATGAAAAGATCTTGAAAATTAAAGGCCATTGTTCCCAATGATTTTAACCATTGGACCCCTAGTACAACATCATCACCACCCATTTGGAAGACAATCATGAGCCTATCCAATTAATACTCCCCCATATTGAGATTAATCTATGGCACTTCCCAGAACAATTTATGGTACCTCCATATGCAATCATTACTTGGAACTTTGGTGTTGGATATATAAAATTGAGATCTTTTGCTAGTTTGTAATTGATGAAGTTATTGGTACTACCAGAATCAATCAATATTGTTACCTTTTTCTTTTTGATATATCCTTCTATATTGAGGGTTTGTGGAGTACTGATGCCTACCAATGCATGACAAGATATTGTTGGAGTAGTCTCTTCTAGCTATAGATCTTGTGATGGTTCCAATTCTTGGTATTATTCCACTTCATTGTCTATGTAGAATACTTTCTTCTCATTGCATTTATGCCCCTTACTGTACTTGTTGTCAAAATTGAAACATAACCCCTTTTCTCTTCTATCTTCCATTTGATGAGGTGTCAGCCTTGTTGGTTGAGGTATAATTGTCTTATGACCCCCAACACCATCTATGTTGTATGCTCCAATGGTAGATTTGTGTGTAGCCTTATTTTTGGCTTGAATATGACAAGGATCTTGCATGGATTCCATAATATTTGTAGGATGTCTTGAGAAAAGCTCATGTTTTATGTCTTGTTTTAATCCACCCATGTAAGCTTCCAACAATTGTTGATCACTTATGTCATCCATCCTTGTGGCCAATACTTGAAATTTTGAATTATAATATTCAATATCACCTAAGTTTTTTATTCTTGTCAATTGAATGAAGTAGTCATGTTCCTGCACTTTCCCATAGTGTGCTTCTAAGTATTTTGTAAATAAACCCCAAGTATAATGATAAAGAGGGGACTAACTTTTCACTATCCATTGGTACCATTGATATGGTGTTTTCTCAAAGTTCAAAGTTGCTATGTGAATCATTTTCTTATCATCCTTAATATTATGCAGTTCAAAATATTGCTCCATTTGTTTCACCTAAGTAAAGACTTATGTTCCATCAAACTTCTATAATTCAATCGTGGGAAAGTTGAATTTATGACCTCCACCATAATTAAATCCAACATTAGAGTTCGATTCACTAGTTAAAAATGGCTTATTATTGACAATTTCTTCAACATGAATATTACCTTCATTTTCTTGAGTTCCTTGCATTTTGATATCTCCTTTAGGGAGTCTCTCATCTAGAGCTTGAAAGATCATGGAAGACATGGAATTTTGCATTTTCTTCATGGAATTGTGTATTTCTTCTTTATTTCCATCCATCTTCATTTCCATTTCTTGAATTTGTCTTTGTGAGTTTACCCAATTATTAGACTTGTCACTCAACTCATTAAGTTGTTCCTCCAATTTGGACAACTTGTTATGTATGTCCTCATTTTCTTCTAAAGTCATAGATGAGAATTATGGAGGTTTAATTGGCGTTGCCATATTTTTGGGACCCATATGGAATAATAATAATAATAATCCTCTATTATATATTTATCAAAAAAATTTAATCACTAGAAACAAATCTTCCAATAAAAAGTTATGCCAATTGTAAGTTATGTGCCTTTCAAACCCTTAATTTGGAGTTTGTCCTCTTGGCTGACCTTCCTTATGATGTAATTCTAAAATTTTGGCCCTTACAAGTTTGAAATTTTGTCCCGTGGTACTCTGATATGTCCTCTCTTCAATTCCATAAGTCTGAACAAAATTGAATGTTCCAAGTGGAAGTTAGGGTAACTTCCCCACACCTTGTTGATTTTTGGCCTTTCCAGGAGAGAGAACTTGTACAATGTGCCACACACACAATATTTGATATCTGATTCTAAAAATTGTACCATAAATACTATATAGTTTTTTGTTTCCAATGAAATAGTCTCACTAAATTTGGATCCTCTGTGAAGAAAATGTGATGATTTTACCCGAAACACGTGTTTGAGACTAGTTAGATACCCTATCTTCCACAGGGTATATCTCTGAAATTACGATGAACCAAAAGATGGAATTTTTATCACATATACCTTGATATACCCTTTAAACAACATACAAGTTTCATGGTCTAAGTCATCAAAGAAAAAAAACTATAGCAAAAATTCTAATATGACTTGCTTGGAGAAGAAAAATATGAGGATCAATGAGCTCTGATACCAAATGTTATGGTCCAACACCTTAAAAAATGATTAAAAGTCAATGATTATAGTCCACTTCTAGGGGGAAACCTCCTTTTACAATATATCCAATTCAAAATATAATATGATATGAGATAAGATGATCCTAAGACTAGCGCTCCTTGGTATATATATAAGAGACAAAGGGTACAATTATAATGAAATGGTGTGATGAAGGGGTTCAGAGCCTACACACAAATATAACCCAATAAATGTAATAATTCAATAAAGGGGATTAATAAGGGGTTTTATACATAATATGGGCTTTGTTTAAGGATTAACATATTGGAGAAATGCCTAAATGGGGATATGTTGCATTTAATAGAGCACATCAATCCTCTATATGATATTGCAAGAAGAAAGAAAAGGGAAAGTATCATACTTTCAAATCTAGATGGGTTCATGATAAAATAAATATTCTAAGATGTATCAGCCGAAGCAACTGGTGAAATAAATTTTGGAGGAACCTTTGGAGCCATGTGATAAAACAATAATTCTCCTATTTTTCCTCTTTATCACAAATTTTGAATCATCAAATATAGATCTTCCAATCATAAGTTATGCCAATTGTAAGTTACGTACTCTCAAACCCTTAATTTGAAGTATGTATGGATGGTTGAACTTTGTATATATATATAAACTTTGAACCCTTCTAGCTTGAAATTTTAGCTTATAGTAATATGACACGACTTCTTAAACTCCTGAAAATTTCACAGTCTAAACCATCACTGATAAAAAGTTACAACACAATTACCAAAATGACTCGTTTAAGACTAATTTTAGGATTAGTAAAACTCCCTAACTTTGACAAGATATATCTCACAAATTACAATGATTCAAATTTTGAAACTTTTTCCATAAGTCATTTGCTATGTATCCTCGAGATTCAAAAAATTCTAGTGTCAGAAACTTAACCAAAATGTTTTTATAGAGAAAATAAAAAGATGGCTCATTTTAGACTAATTTCAAGACTAGTCATAACCCCTAAATTCCACATGAGATATATCCACAAGACTAGTCATAACCCCTAAATTCCACATGAGATATATCCAAAAATTTAATGAATCAAACCCTGAAATGTTTACCACTTGTTATTTGCTATCTTTCCCCAGTATCCTAAAAATTTAGCTTTCTAAAACTTCCCAAATAAACTTATAGCAAAAATCCCAAGATGACTCGTTTAAAACTAATTTCAATACAATTCAAAAACCCTATCTTCCATATGTTATATCTCATAAGGTATAACTAACCAGAACCTGGAATTTTTACAAGATGTACTTGGGTATGTCTCCTAAGTAACATCCAAATTTTAAACAAGGGATGCCAAGGTTTTGTGCAAAATAAATTGTGGTCCCAATACCATCTACCATAAATTATTTTATCCATGTCTTCTTTTGTGTGAAAGACTATACCAATCCATCCCTGAGATAGGATACAAAGGGTTGGAACATATCCAATAATTGAGACCCAAACTAATTCCATCCTCTCACTTATGGAACTCATGGAAAGGCGACATCCACATAATTTCCCAACAATATCCTTCCCCTCCAAGTTCGTTATCTAGCTAACATGGAAGTCCTCGTCGACCACTAGGGCTACGCCCCTGCCTCTTGATTTAACCACTTTCCTCCTCTTCCTCTCTAGTTTGTTATCAACCTTTGGATCTGGACGACCTTGTAACTCCTCTAGTCTAGGATTATGACCAATATTGCCTCAAAAACCAACTTCACCATGTCGAAGAACCTCACTCTCCTTAACAACACGTGCATCTAATGTCGAAAGTATTTTTGCATGCTTCCCATGCCTATCCAGAACCCCAATAGGTCATTAACCCCTGAGATCTACAATTCCTATGCTTAAGAAATGACCTATGTCAAGGTCTAGGGCCTCCATCTTGACATATATGTCCAGATCCGGGCATCCAACGATGGAAGAAACATCTCAATCTACCCCCGACCCCCAAGAGTTGTCACACACCAGGTGTATATATGTATGTAGGTTTATGATAGAATCTATGAAGATAATCTCATCCATCGACCAATTGAGGAGAATCACCCATAATGTGTGTTTTTAATGTACTATGATCACCACCTGGCCATCAATCCTACCCTAGTCTACACAAATTAAAACCTATAAATTGTTTCCATCCAAAACCCTAGCTAGGACAACTTCCAACTAATCTAATGGTGATGACTACTTAGGAAATCAACACCCAACCACCACATTAACTAGAAATGACTTATGTGTGGGATTTAAGGAATTCCACAAATAACCAGGGTTAAGTGTATGCCCTCCTTCAAGGACTACTCTCAATAAATGTAGACAGAGTACATACTCTGACTGACATTGCTAACTCAAGTATAATCATCAACTTAATGACCTCAAAGAAGACTCATATCGATAAGAACCTATCATATCTAATTGAAAGGAATAAAAAAGAGTTTCCTAGGTTCCAAAGGGTCTCCTTCTTTCATGTTCTAAGGGATAAATTGACAAGATGACGTTCTAGCCAATGAAGCAACTACGCTAAATGTTGGGGTTCTTCGAAAAAATGGGGGAATATTTTCTTAAGCCATACCTTAACCTTATTTGCATTTTATTGACCAAGGAGAGATGTCATAACTCTAATAAGCAACAAATGTCACAGTATCTCCATCTTCATATGATATCAAGTGAGTGAATGAGATATGAAGGGACTTATTCACCCGTCCCACACAAGCTAGACCTAATTTTCGGCCAACGTTTAAATCCTTCTGTGTATCTTATCAGGGCCCAAGTGGGATAATGGTGCACTTGATGGTTGGTTTGAGTCACATTGTCTACTGGTGGATTGCTCGAGGATGACTTTCCTTTTTGGTAAGGTCTTTTGTCTATTTTTGGTTTGTGTTTTGGAATTTTCATCTCGTGCAAAAGGTCCCGATGGTCTTTTGGTGCTCTTTCATTTCTCTATTTTGGAATCTTGAGGATTATATAGTGTTTGGAGTCTAGTGTTTCTGGAATCTTGGTATTTCTATGGTATTTGATTTTTTGGAACACTGGGTACTAATGAACTTGGGTTGGTGGTGTCTAGAGTTTATGTGTGTATTTGATGGATAGTGTTATGGAATTCTAGGTGTTGGTGACCTCGGGTTGGTGGTATCAATCAATTTTTGGAATTTGGATTTTTTCCCCTTGTCCACCCTTATTTACCCCTCTTGGCTTATCTCTTAGTGGTAGTGTCAGTCTAAAATGTAGACTTAACTAGGTTACATTTTGGGATTCACAACGTATTATTCATTTGATTGGATATCGATACCTAATTATGGATTACAGAGAGACATAGTAATTTTGTAAGGTGCTCTGAAGACACGAGGAATCTATCAGTAGCAACAAAACCTCATTTTTTTCAATGACAACTAAAGTCCATGAAAATAAGCTCCAAGGCATCTCTCATAATGGTATGGTTGTGAACACCCTGGTCCAGTAGAAGTAACAAATCCAAGTCTCGGAGGTAGAATGGTCCATGCTAAGAAATATGGTTTGCAACCTTAGCAAAGGTTAAAATCAATTACCTCTAACTATGGAATGTTAGTTAATTAATCTCACAAGATTTGAAGAAAGAAGACGTTGTCCATCAAAATATGGAGGACATGGATCTGGGCAACCGAGATTCTCATCCTATCAACACTAGATACAATGAAACTATCAGTAAACATGTTTTACATTAGTATATATGATTTATAAATCAATACTTATATTAGGTGTCTTTTTTAGAATATATACTAAGTATAGTTTTTTTGAATGCTATAGATAAGGATGAACTTAAAATTTTACTTTTTGGCATACTGTGTATACCTCGCTTATTGGATAGATCATGACAACTTTCTCTATGTACTCTTCATTGTTCAGCCTTGCTACAAGCCTTTATAATATAATTTTTATAGTTTCTGTTAAAAAACAACAACTAGTCCCATACTTACTTTAGATGTTGATCCATAAAATATAGTAGGGATCCCACAAAATTGTTTGTAACAACGTATCTTAGAGCATGTTTTTTAGTTATTGCTTTATAATTTGGTAGATGTACTTTCTGCAATTATTGCAAAATAATAATAGGATTTCATAATGACACATACAAACATTAAAGTTCATACCCATATTTACCATGGAGAAACTTACTTTGGGAAAAATCTAGAAATGGAATGGCATAGTCGATGCTTTATTGATTCTTTCAAAAGAAGTGAAATTATATATTTTAGAAAGGGCTTTGTGAGCATAATTAACTATGCAATAGACTCCAACTACTACAACAATCTTCCATCTTCATTTGACTTTATATTTGATCTTATGTAGGGAAGAGAGTTAGTTATTAGATTTATTATCTCTTGGTTGTCTATGTATTTGTCCCCAATTGGAAGAACCAAAGAATAACTAGAAATCCAAAAGAACCAATCAAAGACCGACAAATCTTTATTTTAGAATCAATCCTCAATAATCCGAGTTATAGTGGATAAAAAGTTGACAGAATGACTCGCTCCATCAACCAAAACAAGCATTCCATCTTTTTCCTTCTCTGTTCTATTGCCTCTAATGATTGTCTTTGCCTTGGTGTGTGAAATCTATAGGATTTCTTGTGGCCAATCGAATTTTGGCCCATTCATTTGAAACTAATTCATTCATGTGGAATATGAAATGACTTTCTAAGAATTGAAATGATACGATGAGATCGTTGGTGCACCTCTAGTCTCTCCACTATGCTTTTGGGTAGTGCACAATATTTGAGCCCTATGGGGGTGTGTGTGTCATACTAGAGTGTTGCATGTAATCATGGGCCCTTGTAATGGGCCTGGACGATCTTCAATCCCATGTGGGGGGCACATGTGTTCCCAACAACTCTAGGATCCATTGGCATGGTTTTCTAGGGCTTTCTATTAGTGCACGGATTCAATGCTAAGCTTCTTCAAGAAGCAAATTAGTCCATTCCTTTTTTCATGATCCTTTCTAGATCGCACCTCCCCAATTGGGAGACTTTTGGTCTCCAAATGCTTATCAGTGGAGAAGCTAGAAGCCCATAGCTTCCATTTGTTTCTCTAAGTCCACTCTCTTATTTGTGAAACAAGTTGATTGCTCTTGACATATATTGATCAATATTCTTGTTGGCCCTAGTTTTGTTACTACAAGGGATTTCAACTTCTAATTGTATGTTCATTGACGAGGAAGGCCTTACAATATTAGTTTTCCTTTTGGTAAAAGCTTTCATCCCTATCCCATAAATAAGTACTACCAAACATCACTTCACATGCATAAAGTGGTGCTACATCTCATTCTACTTTGTCAACATAATCAACATTAAGGCAGACCCAATCTTATATCTTGTGGTCATTCTCATGATAGATTTATTTTGCATCCACCCCAATGAACATGGTTGTGCTACATCATAAGCTTCTAGACCAAGATTATTAACTAAGGTTTCACAAATCAAATTTAACTTTGAGCATCAACATCAAACACAACATTTAAATTCATGTTCTTCACTTTAACTTTGATTAGAATAGTGCAGTTCTACCTCCACTTGGCCTTGGTTATTGTGCAAACCATGGTTTCATCCACGTTACTCGTAGTCTACTATGATTTCATTTTCTTCCATCTTATTAGTTTTCCTTGTTCTCATCTCATACATAGTTTTGGATGATGCTTCCAATGCTTCTCATATGTGTGTCATACTACAACACAATGTTTGCAGTGCTTTTGGAATAATGTCCATGTTACCTCCTCTCACCTAGGGGTAACTAGAGGAGATCATGTCTCATAGTCCACATTGTAGATAGTATTCCCGATGATGATGATCAACATTCTCCATAGACAACAACCCCTGACATGCCTCCTCCCTCATTATTTCTCAACTCATTCACTTGATCAACATGGTTTATCCGATGATGGTGGTCCAACACATATGAGGTACACTAGTCATTGTTTAATCTAAATTGTTACATTTAATGCATTAGGCATTTAGATGAGGATCATGGGTTGAAGTCAGATAATGGATCATGATTTCTTGGAAGTTATGTTTTTTTCCTTGTTTCACCTTGGTGGCTATCATATGTGTCCTAGTCTAGTGTTGTCACTCTCGGGGAATAAATGTACTACTTGGAGGAATTGATAAGGGTAACGTACCATTCATTTTCATACTTAACATTTTCCATCTTGATTCCTTCTATTGTCTTATCTTTTGGAAATGGTTGTTACATGTACACCAAAAAAGGTCCATGCCTTCATCCTCCCATGAGAAGAAGGGGTCGAATGCATGAGGTTGATATAAAAAAATGCATGTTACTTACGTGGCTCTTGTATTAGGTTGTGGCTTACTTTGAATGATTCTAATGACTCTTGTATCTTATAAAGTTGGTTTTACTTGATTATGTGAACTTTGCTTAATGATGATGCACCCCTGACATGGTCCTTTGGAGGACATTTTAATGCTTGTACCTGGGGCATTGTGCACTACATAGAGGATGTTGGGGCCTTGATGTTGAGAATAGGGTTCCTTGATGACCTGGCTCACCTTGGGACACCTACCTACACCTCATGGACCTTGGATGTTGAACTGGTGAACTTGGGTGTTGTAGATATAGGCAGTTGTGCCATCGACAGGGCATGAAGCCCCATATATTGTACATTGCACCCCCTAAGGATATTACGGTTTTTATGGATGCCCTTACACTTGTTGAGGATGGTACACCCCTTTGGAGGGATGATTGAGTCTTTTCCCCTCGGGACGTTAGTATTTTCACCTAGGACATTGTGCACCTAGAGAATGACATCATGCTTGGAGTGGTATGACCTTGCATTGAGCCGACATAGCATGATGATGATGAGTTGGTACTTGTTTGATGATGAGACATGACCCTCTTGGTGAGAGGTTGTGACCTTTTGATAATGATTTGCACCTCTCGAGGAGAGACGTGGAATTTGGAGGCCCTTGTACCCCTCGAAGGATGATGCCACCCTTTTTGGCATCATACACTCACACGTGTGGCACTTTTAGAGGACATGTTTATGTATTAGAATTATATTTTTACATTTGAGGCTATTTTGGGGGTTGACTTGAGACTTATCTACCTTGTATCATGGATTATTACCATTTTAGGGGATTTTAGAGAGACGAGGTACTAGGCTTGTCTCAAATATATACTTGATGGTTTCCTCATTTGTAAATCATAACTTATCTTGTGGAGAATAACTTCTCTTATCTTCTTTACTTCTTTTTCATCATGGAGAACTTGTGCACACTTTTTGGAGATTGATTTAGTGGATGCTTTGCAACTATTTTGTGGATGATTACATGTTAGGGTTTCTTTGATGCTCAACAAATTGACTTGTAAGCGTTATTTTAAAGTGTTTGGTAGTTTTTTTAGGTGTATTAAGTAAATGATTTATCAAAGTGGTGATAATTTGCATGTTATCTTGTTTTCCTTGAATAAACTTTGTTTTGAGACCCTAGGAAGGCTTGCAAGCAAGCTCCATTCCCTTGTTATCATTCATTTAAAATTTGTTGAAGCATATGAGGTTATTTTTAGGGCTTGTGAGTGTAATCCCCTAGCCTTACCCTTGTTGGCTAAAATTCTAGAGCTCGCGAGTGGACTCCTCTAGGGCTTTGATCTAAGATCCATTTTGATATCTTGTTAAAGGATTTAGAAGAAATAGGAGGACATTTTAGTGCTTCTGAGTGGACTCCCCTAAATTGTTTTCCTAAAGAATCAATACTTAGGGCTTGTGAGTGTACACCCTTAGGGTTTGATTCTTGAGTTTTCTCTTGCCCCTTCTCTCCATAGAAGTTTCATCCCTTGACTCCTTATGCCCAAGGAGCTAGACAACACTAGTCTATTTTCTTTGTAAGTGAATTTAAAAACCCTAATTCTCCCTCTCTTCGCATCTTATGTTAGTTTTAAGTTTAATTACATTGCATCTCCATTTCTTAGTCACCAATAGACTAACATCTAGGGTTTAGTTTCATTTCTTACTTAGAATTGTTCCTAACATAATTTATTGCATAGTGATTGTAGTTTTTAGCATAGTGATTGTAGTTTTTAGCCATTATGGATTGATATCTTGCATTGATATAAAGTAGTTTAATGTTATTTCATTTTAGAAATAATTGGTTATTGGCTTGTTAGTCTTTTAGCTTTGATTTAGGATCTCTTCCATTGCATCTTTACTATTTTAGGACTACTTTATTTCTGTTGTCATAAACTTGTTATTTGTTGGAGTGAATTGTCTCTTTATTCAACTTTTATTACAAATATTTATTTTTCTTTGATAGCTAGTGTTTCAAGGATTTTTCTTGATTCATTTGTTGTGGTAGATACATTTTATTGTCTCCCCTCACACACAATTACTTTGTTTAACCACATGTCATCACCTTGAAACTTGACCTAGTTAGGTGGTAGTAGAGTAACCAAGATAGGGGGTCGTAGACTTTCCTTGAATTTTTATAGGATCCTTTGAGGTTGCTAGGGAAGCCTCCCTTGTGTTGGATCTCAATCCTTCACTAAAACGAGGGAATCAACTACTTAGGTGACAGTGGAAATTACTTCCAAATGTTAAACTTATCTTGTATTTTTTGAAGGCTTTGCACAAGTGTTAGATTTGGTGATAACATTTTGGTACCATTCCCGAGGAGAATATTATCTTTCTTCTTGTGAATATGAAGTATATGCTCAACACTCTTTTGGTGAGTTTGCATCAAAACCTTACTTAGATAGCTTATAGGATCCTTTGAGGTTGCTAGGGAAGCCTCCCTTGTGTTGGATCTCAATCCTTCACTAAAACGAGGGAATCAACTACTTAGGTGACAGTGGAAATTACTTCCAAATGTTAAATTTATCTTGTATTTTTTGAAGGCTTTGCACAAGTGTTAGATTTGGTGATAACATTTTGGTACCATTCCCGAGGAGAATATTATCTTTCTTCTTGTGAATCTGAAGTATATGCTTCAACACTCTTTTGGTGAGTTTGCATCAAAACCTTACTTAGATAGCTTACATGGAAACTCTATCGAAGGAAGAATTCTTTCTTCTTATACACATTTTGATGAGCCTTGTCTAACGAGATCCTCTAGTGACTCCACATAAACCAAGTGTTGAAAATACTTATCAAGGAACTAATATAAGATTTGTTAGTCCTACCAAGGTCTATAAAAGAAGGCCTCCTCACAATTCTTTTGTTGTAAAATTTTATTTCGAGGTAGTCTTCCTTTATCCCCAATGGCTCAACGACCATGGGTTACCAATGCCTTCAAACTCTACATATGTCCACGATCCAAGGGTATCCTCATGATATGCCTCAAAAGTTTGACAAGTGGTTCCCTAAATTCTCTCATAATAATGTAATCATTACTGAAGAACATATGGATGACTTTTATGCATGTTTCAAAATCACACTCTTAATAATGATGATGAAGATGTTTTTATGAAACTCTTTGTTGCTTCCCTAGTTGAATACACTAGAAAATGGTATAATAACCTTCCTGATAAGAGTATCAAAACTTGGGAAGCCTTTCATGACACTTTTTTGAGAATATGGGACATAGAAAAGGATCTAAGGTTCTTATTAGTGCAATTTAATGAAATGAAGAAGAGGGAGAATTAATCAGTGAAATTATTTGATACAAGATTTGAGAATTTACTCAAGCAAATTCCTTTTGAAATTAGCTCGAAGGATGGAGCTGACCTTCTTCAATACACAAATGCATTTTAGGGGAAATTTGGATTCATGCTCAGGGACAAGTCCCCAAAGACTCATGTAGAAGTGGAATAAAAAGCTACTAAAATTGAGGAAATTATTCTATCCTCTAAGGTAGAGCCTTTTCATGCCCCTCGTGCTAAGGCTAAGACTAAGCCTATAACCTTGAATGCCACTGAACCTACTCTATATTCCATGACACTCTTAGCCCAAAGACTTGAGTAAATAACAAATGATTTCATGCAAAATCAAAGTTTCCTTATGAACAAAATCACTACCTTAGAAAGGGCTCAACAACAAACTTTTCCTCCTATACCTCCATACAACAATAATCAATGACAAAGGGGAAACCCAAGGTGGAATTCTAGTCCCCCTAATAAGAAAAGAATTCCTAGTACCCTAACACCTACTAATGCGATTAATCAAGAAGAGGGCCCTTGGTGTTTGTCTTATGGTGATTCTCATTGGGAGCATGAATGTCCTAGACTCCATAATAATAATGGTAATGATGAGGACCATAATAATTGTGAATACATGAATTTTATTGATACATTGGATCATGTTTATACCATATCATCCCAAGAATACTACAACATTTCCTTTGAACAAATCGAGTGAAGAAAAAAATAAGTTGTTAAGAAAGCTACGCTGGAAATCTTAAATCTAATGGATGATGAATCTAGGGAAAGACTTAGGAAGAGAGAATACTTGACTTGTTCTAAAAAAAATAGGCACATGAGACCTCTCCTTGTAATCCCAAACCTCCTTAGACAGGACCCCATTTTCCATTAGATAATAGCTCTCCTCCTCAACCAACCTTGCCTAAGAATGATAATATAGTCTTGAATATTGATATGACAAGTATCTTAGTAAATGTTAATGTGCATGTCCCTCTTACTGAGATATTGAAGATTCCTTCCCTGAGGGATAAGTTGAAGAAGTTTTTAAGTATCCAATATGAGTCTAAGGATCCCCCTATACTATTACAAACCATGCATTATGACTGAAGTGAGGAGAAGCATGCACCCTTTTTCATCACTTTGGTAGTAAATGATCTATTACTTCATAATTGTATGCTTGATTATGAGGTTTTTCCAATGTGATGTCCTTAAAGGTCACGGCTCGAAGATCACAATACCTTATAGGAATGTTTGTGGGATTGATTCCAAAGCTATCAAAGTTTCTAGTGTGATTGGAGACCTTAAGGTATGCCTTGCCACTTATCTTGAGGTCTCTCTTTCCATGGATGTTATAATTATTGATGTACTTGATTCTCACGGAATGTTATTGTCTAGAAAATGGGTTGCAACTTTGGGTGGTATCTACAGTTGTCCAGCTCAAAATCACACAATTTTTTCTAGAATATTTCTATGCAGTATGGCTGCAAATGTCCTTTATAGAGTGTCCCAGCAGAAAGATTCATCCAAAGAACATTATCAATGTACAAATTCGTCATGTGGAATTACCAACATTTCCTTTCGAATAGAGTTGTTTTCTTCAATTTCCATTGCTACTTCTTCTCAAACTCTCTACTCCTCTCCTGAAGTTCCTTGTTGAGAAATTAGTGACACTTGATTCATTGAAGCCAATAGGGACTACTGCGCTAAGACCAAGGATCTTAATTGTTGACTTTCCTCAAAAATTTCAATGTGCTAGATAAGAGAGGCAATGAATTGGTCTAAATCTCCCAATTTACCAAAGACTTGTTGTATCCCAGAGTTGTTTGCATCTTCTATTTCCTCGCGCCTTCTCAAAATTTGTTTAATGTCAGTCCATGAGGGGTCCATAATCACCAAATTGATAGACCAGAGATACCACCACCGACGAGATGTATCACCAAGACTGGAGCCACTTGCAATGCCATTGTTGCCCAAATTGCCAACAAAATTAATGGATAAGGACTAAAGGTTAAATTGCCAACAATCTTTGAAATTCCCAATTCTTGGTTGAACAGAGACCACAAGTATAATGGGAACATAAAATACAAGGGAGCTCGAGATGCTGAGAAAGAAAAAATGTAACCATGATTTTGAAGGAGACTTGGACATAAACTCAAAAACCACAATCAAACAACACCCACTTGAAATGCCCAATCTTCAAGGATTGCAAATTTTGCCAAAATTGAACTCACAGGGGCAACTCAGACCAGTTTTACCATTCAAAATAGATAGAGAAAAAACAAACCAAACCAAACATGCTTATAAACTGAAAAGGACATGCTTCAAAAAATAACTAAATCCACATAAGGAAAACCAAATTGATGGAAGGAAAAGATATTATTCCTATTGAAACCGAGAATGGAATGAGAGAACCAAGTTGCTAGTAGAGAGGGCCGGGAAATGGAGATTCCTGCAGAGTTCATGCACCATTAATAGGAGGCTACAACACCTACAGTATGAATTTATAGGGAAATTAAACAAATCTTACAATCTCCAAAGGGACAAACTTGAGCCTGAGCAATTATACCACTCAGTGCTATTTGAAGCATATCCAACCATGAGTCCATGCGAATGCAATTAATTTCACATAAGATTGAGTTAATGCCATTGTTTATGGTGAAAAAAATGCGATTTGATGTCATATTAGATATCCAAGTTGGGGTTCCAAAATACCTCCGCTTTTCCAAAGAAATATAAGCTATGTCCATGTAAATTAAGGTGGTGGGATAACCCTTCTAGTTGTTGATATTATGGTAGTTGCAGGAGGTATTTACCTCCATGTGTAAACTTGACGAGAATAGAATATTCTGGGAAGAAAGAAGAAACC
>CBVK0100294710.1:0-15117 GCA_900067695.1 Picea abies
AATTGCCAAAATGAGCCATTTGGAATAGGTGGGAGGCCACTGACATCCATCTGTATCATAAGTTCATGGAAAGACTACAAATAATGAAGCATACAATATTTCCCTTGTTGAAGGGCTAAAAGCAACAAAAAATATGGTTCCAATGATATTCTAGTCTTCACCAACTCAAAATTGATGTGTAATAAGATGAAAGGAATTTATCAAGTTCGAAAAGACAATCTAAAACCTCTTCATAGAGAAGCAAGAATTGGTGTTGCTCAATTTTATTGTTTTACCATAAATTACCATGAGGAGATTAAGAGGATGTCAAGTGATTTAGTGTCAGGAGCAATGTCAATTGCAGGTGAAGGTGTCAAAGATGACCTGGTTTCACCATCTATGCCAATAAAATTCATTTATGGACATTGATATAGATCGCCAATGTGTGGATGCTTTCTTCTGATGATTGTTGTTGTATCTCTAGTGGCATGGTTGTTTCACTAAAGAAGATCCCATTACTATATTACATTTGCCTCAAATTGTAATATATTATGTCTCTTGTAAGGGTGATAAGGTTGAACAAAGCTTTGTATAAATCCAAACTTGTGTGTGTAGTTTGTGATGAAATAAATGAGTGTTTTGAGGTTCTAACTATTTTTTCTTTGTTATTTTACCATGTTTTATAGAGCAAATCATGACACTTAAACAAATCATGTTTATTGAAAGTATTCACAAATGAGTCTAGCACCTATGTTTTCCACACCTACATTATCTTCTTAGGGCCTTGTTTTACTCCAAGCATGGTAGAATAATGGTTTTGACCACATTGTCTTTGAATCTTGTGTTCAAAAATGTGTTATAAGAACGCCTCAAACCCCATATATATCAGTCTATGTTAAATATATGGTTCTCGTTGGTGGATTGATAGGATTGGATGTCAATTAGTTACAAAACCGGGCAATGCATGATTGGAAAAATATTTTTATACCTCCTGCTTATCACTACAATCAATTTTTTAGTCTGGTGCCTTAAAATCTAGATTCATATCTGTAGAAGCAAACGCTTTATCCTAAATTCTTAATGGAATAGAAATAATTTGGATTATTATAACTACCATGCATCATCATATTCTTAATTATGCATCTCCAATTTATTATCGTGCAAAAGTGATTTAAGTTTCTATATTAAGAGACTCTAAATTTCTCCACAATATTTCAAAGGGATCATAAGGTTATTATATTTTATTGGTTGGACATTGATTGATTCTACATTTAGAGGAGTTTCCCAATGCAATCACTTGGATGTTTCTATGTTAGACAGTCATTTAAATATTACTAGATTTTGTGGACTATGGAACCAAAATAACCTGAAAGTTATACCTCTTATGGTTTACTAGATGTAATAGAACATTCATTTCCATTCAACTAGGTTTTTTTACTACCAAATGGTCCATCTCCAGCTTCGGTTTCTTATGCTGGAACTCTAAAGATTATATGTTCGATGCATGATTATGTTCTTGAAAGTTACTTTAACATGCTTGACTCTTTTGTATCCAACACTATTTCATAAATTGTATTCTATTATAACTTTGATAACATTTATGTTGATAATTCTTTCATGAAAGTTTTTCTAATGCATTTCTTGTAGTGAGCAACCATATTTCATTAGCACATGTTGGTTCCATATAGTTTTTTTTGCATCCTTCCACAACCTAATTGTTTAATGCATCTTGTTTCTCAAGACCATTTTTCATGTGAATTGTCTCCTATTCAAGGCAAGAAGTTGACAGTAATCTATGACTTATTGTTGCATTCATTGATGTTGGGTTTAGTAGTTTATTTATTTTTCCTCATTTCATGGCATATTGATATCTTTTGCTTGGGTAGAATACTATGCAATCATAAAAACTATTAATTTGAGTTTGAATCTTGATTTTCCATGATGTCTTCCATCAGATGGATTAATAATGATGTTCTCCTTAGTTATGATGATTAATAATATAAATACTAGAATAGTATACATTGTTCCTCCCTATATTCACTCTAGGAAACTTTATGAGCAAATATGTTTTATTCATGTAAAAATAACTTTTAATAAAGTTTCCTATGGTTTGTCCAAATAAAATGTTCTAAATCAATCTAAGTTGGCTACAGGTTGAGGAACAACGTCCCTTTTTTGCTCATTGGTACTTTTATGAATAATTGATGAATGGTTGTGTTGAAATATTTTCCAGTTGATGAATGATTGTGTTGAGAGTTTCTACTAAAGATGATGAAGACCCTCTCTTGTGAGAATGCTTGATGAACTTTTGTTGTTGTACATTTATCAGGTTTCCAGAGGCTTTGGCCCCTTTTTTGTTATTTATATTTTTGAAAAAAAATAAGGCTAAATGCCATGATCAATGATAGATTTGATATAGGACAGATGGAAAGACTTTAAGTAAGAATTAAAGTTTTTTTGATGTGATGTTGTTGTCATCTTTCTGAATGTAGCTTTTGATATCTTAAAAACAATGTTACGAATTTTTCCTTTCGATAAAAAAAATATTCATTAAATATATTTCATTTTGTTTTCGATGTACTTGTTCTTGATCACAATTGATATTCCGATAAATTCTTCTTACAAACAATGTAGATCCCAAGTAACCAACAACCCCTACATTTATCAAAAACAAAATATAAGTGAAAATCATTCAATGAAAATATATCAGTTGTAACATAAACAAATCGAGATACTTCCAATTGAAAAAACTTTGCTACAGAGAAAAGAACTCACAAAACACACTCTCCATAAAAAATTTGCAATCAAGTATGGCTGAAAGATTACTATTTTGTTGTCAGGATACACACAATGTATCTAATTTGTGTAACATCAAATACATAACTACAAGTTATGAAAGAAAGGATTTCTTGGACAAAGAAGGTTAAGCAATTGAATATGAAAGTAAATATGTTGAACTAGTAAAATATGAGAAGGTGATCCAGACAATGGCAAAGAAAATCATGATAGAGGATAATGAGAACCATCCAAGTGTCTTTTAACTATCATGTTGAATTCAATGGATAAATTTTTAATAGCACGGGATGAGGTGCAACTAACATATCATTGGGAAAGGACTCTTGACAATGGTACATCCACAAGAAAGGTAGAATAGATTTCCAAACTTATAAAGGAGCAACAATCACATGACTTACTTTGTCCTGTTTGTGGCTCATGCATCACTGTGTGTATCATTTTACGCAAAAGGAAGAGAAATATTACAGTTTCTCTCAACAAATCGATCCAAGAACCTGATAATGATGCACAAGCTACTATTTTAAAAGACAATGAACAAATAATTGAATATCAGAATGACCAGCCAAATATCCCAAATGAAGACACTGATGAAAATGAAGCTTATGGATGTTTGGCATGCTTTTCAATTTTATTTCGACAAGGTAGAACTCTCTGGGAAATCAAATCGGTAAAAAATGTGATATGATGTATTGTTTATGAATTATGAAGCATTTGTCATTGAATTGGTTGACCTTAGAAACTAGAACCAGACAGGAACTAGACAAAAAACGAAAACAAAGTTGGAGCCCAAAACTTGTCTACTAAAAAATACATAAAAGATTCAAATTTTGAAAAAACAAATACACTCGTATGCTTCCATGTGAATCCAAACCATTATACTAAAATATGAAAAGTTTCTCACATACAGAAAGTAAGGGTGCATATAACCAAAATGGCACTAAGTGAAATCCATATTTATGGGCTTGCCTACAATTGTTTCTAGTCTCTTGCAGACACTCATTTGAAACTTGCAGCCTTGTTACCCTGTGTCTCTCATATTTTTCATGTTACCAATAACAATTGTCGGGCATCTCTTTTAATCCCATCATATGAGCAACAACACTTGGAAAAAAGTTGTTTTCACTACATCGATGTTCAATTTTGTCAAATATCTTCCATGTACATCTTGCTTGTATGTTTTGCATTGCATCAATTAGAGGTATTGGATAGTTCATTGGCTAGAGAACATATTTTTCATCCTCTACTTACAATTTATGCACAAATAAATGAAATCTATGCCTTATCTTAAATATGAAGTGCTACTTGATTAAACCTCTAGTACAAAAAAATTTCATAATGAAATAACATATTGCATGACTATGCCTCTCAAACTAAATTACCACATTTTGCATAGAATCTATATTTTCATTGGGTCTTGGGATCCCACAGTTGGGTGAGCAGCTAAATGAAACTTTTTTTTGTTTTTATGTTTGTGTGTTATTATATGTGGATACAAGTTTAATCTGGAACTTGTCTTTTTCTTTTCTATTGGTATTATTCTTATGAGTTAGGGGTCATTTCCCTATAGCAAAAATTTCGTGAATTAGGAGTCACTTCCCTATATCATATAATTCACCTTATCTAGGCATGGAAAAAGGGGGATGGCGTCACTAGTATGGAATTTGTGAAAAATCACTCAAAATATAAGCTCTAAGGTAAAACCTTCTTATTTGAGCTTTAGCTTTACAACATTTTTGGGTTGATAATAATTTCTCATAAATATATTACTCTTATAAATGGGGCTCATTTTGAAATGGTTTCAATACTTGAAGCATTTTGTATTGATGTTAAACACTCAGATATTGTGGAAATTTAAAAAATACTAGATATGAGGGTCCACCTTCACTAGAATGGATTACTCAATATGATGAGGTATGTCTCTGGAAAATTGGGCAATACTGGAGCTGTAACCCTCATGTGGTTGGATTTGTATGGAAGAAGAGGATGCTTCTCCCCTCATACTATAGTTACATGTCATAAACATCATTAACACATTAATACATTAACAACCCCTAATACACCAATAAAAACAAACTAAGAGAAAGTGTATCGCAACAAAACCTGTAAAATCACCAACTAGAGAATTGTCAACCATATGAACATGTTCCAAGGGAGGAAAATTTCCAGAAGAAGCTCCTATATCTATAACAAAACCCACATTGGCATGTAAATTAATACAAATATGAAAATATGGATTATATTGATTGCAAGTCCAATCAAAAGTACCTGGAATTGTAGGAAAACTAGAATGACATATTATCTATCTATATCCTTGGAATGAATCCATAGTAGTGGATTGTTGCACCTCTACAAACAATTCACACACTACACCATTAAAAAATGGCGATGTATATATACACTAATCTAAACATATTCATATAATTTCTCTTTTAAACTCACTTGGGACCATAGACACTGCATTGTTGGAGTGAGGACGCCCTTGGTTGTTGTGGTACTGAAACTAAAATGGTTCATATTCACATGAAGGGACATTCAAATCAATTTTGAAGCCATCACTTTGTTTTCTTCTTTTGTTCTACTTTTTAGGGATAAGAAGACTCTTCTTCCTCTTTAGAGATGACTCAAAAGAACCCAACCCAAGGGTGAAGTCATAATCCATAATATGAAGGTTGTTGGCTCCATCCAACATTTTTTTAACTAGACCAACCAATTGTTTGGTCTTGTTCAAAGTAGAGGGAGGATTGTTTAAAAGAAACCTTAAGTAGCCAAACAATTCCTCTATATCCAACTAAATTCCCTCAACATCTAGATCAACATTATCACTGGCCATAATAGATTTGTTGGCATCTACATCAAGATTTGGTTCATGTATGCTTATGTCATGGGGGTCATTAAATGAATTGTGTATTGCATCATGATCCAGTAATGAATTTGAATCCCTTAAGCGACAATATAACCAATTCACCTTTTATGGCATGCTTGCAAATGTTTCCATGAATAGACCATGAAAAATCACAAGCTATAAGATTTGTGTGATACCAAGTGACAAGATATTTCTTATCACACTTAGTTTGACTCCTCACCTAGTAAGCATGAGATATTCTCTCATGAGGACAAAAATCACTATATGGAATTATTCTTTCATTTTCCATTGATGATTCAAGTTGTTTCTCTTTCCTGTAGTTATTCGAATATCCCTATTTTTTCAAAATTTCCTTGAACCGGTAATAGGGTTCAACATTTATCATAAGGATATACAACAATCAATCCATCCTACGAGCACACTTTTTTCTTCCATATGATAGAAATTTGGTCTTCGGGTAACAATGATATGACTTGATAGCATTATTTGTCTCTTGATTTACATGAGGAAAATCTCTACAACCTTTTACTCGCATCCCTACATATAAAAAAATGAGTTAGTGAAGATATCATCTTTATGAAACAAAAAAATAGAAATACAAACAAAAGTACTTGCACTTATGAATGTTATCACCAGAAACCCAATTCTTATAGAAATAGTCCAAAAACTTCTCCTCATTTGCGAATTTGTTAAAAAATCCATCAATTGCATATGTCACTTCGTCATTGGAACATGTTTTCATGATGATACCTAACTCATTGAACATATCATTTTCTTTCTCTAGACTACTAGACAACATATTCACATATTTTATCCATGCTCATCATACATGCTAAATACATAAGATCACTTCACACCTTGTCATCCTCCTTCCAAATTCAATTCATCTTTAGTGTGATATTATCAAGATAAATACAAGTTAAAATATACAATAACAAGATTGAAGTTATCTTAATGCAGTGATTTCAGCCAATGCATCATCAACCATGAAGGCATTAACTTTCCAATCGGAACAAAATTGGTAACACCTATGCATGAGGTGCTCCAACCATAGTGCAATATCCTGTGACATATTTCGTGATTCCACCACCCATGCAACTGGCACCTCACTTTGTTCATCAAAATCCACTAATGTGTAAATTGATATTGTCATATTCAAAAGAACATATGTAGTCAAGTTTAAGTCATCAATAATATTTAATCACTACAAATCAAACAATCATACTAAATCAATCATTGGAAACATAATTACCCATATTTATTTGTATTGAATGTTGAATCCATGGATATTACGTTATTGTGAGATAGCTTAACCATGGTCTCAAACATCCATGGCATTTGAATTCCAACTTTGAAAGGGACATCTCCACCATTGGACTTTTGGTAAAAGAAAAATTCATCTTGGTGTTTTTTATACCAAAGTTTCACGCTCATTTCATCCTTTTTGTGCAATTGGTAGTTTCCCTTCATCAAACAATTGTAGATGTTGAAAACATCTTTCCTTCTCAAGGAAAAATATATTTCCCGAGTTGTGGCATCCATATCAACATGCTTCTTCATATCCATTTTACAAACTAAATCAACTAGCACTTCCAAAAAATAACAAATTTCTACATAAGAGACCGTGTCTCTTGAAATCCTTGGCTTATGCATGGACCTAGCCTCACCCTAAGTATCATGTTGGCCATGAAAATGCCATCCTTCCCCATCTTCATGGTCATACACATTATATGTAAAAATTGCTACATCAGGGTTTTGAACCATAACCTTTATGATGAAGTGGCACTGACAACCCCTCTTTTTCACAAAGGATGTCATTTGTTTCTTGTATGTTTTCTTCTCTTTTCCTCTGGGCCATATGATCAAGCATAACTGCATAACAATGTTTGAAACATCAATACATACAACAAATGAGAAAACACTTGTATTACCAACATGTAAACAATGCAGTATTACCAACATGTAAACAATGCATTTCTAAGGTACTTACAACTCATATTGTAAGGCAACACTAGCCATTGATTTTGGGGGTTTGTTTTATCAGTGGATGAAGTTACATGGGGATTCTTGATTCATTTCCTCCCCTCTAATAAATTCAGGAACTCTTTGTGAAGGTATTTTTTCAACCCAATCAATGCTCATGTTCGTTCGATATACTTCAGACCAAATTAAATCTTACCATAAAATGTGATATTTTCTTTAGGGTCTTGCACCTCAAGGCCCATGATAGTCTTCCATTTATTTCCTTGATTACTCATTTTGTATCAATGCCTGCAAGAAATGTATAAACACATTAAGAAAAAATTTCATCCATTCACAATATTTGCATTGTAAGCCTCCTAATACAATTAGAAATGATAAACACTTAAATATTTCAATTGATTTTTGTGTGGAAACATGTGGAATGCTGCTTGGAAGACCCCTCTATGTTGATTATGAATTGTGATAGTTTCAATAGGTGGAGATATGGATTACTATGATATTACAAGTCAACATATAACCTTGTTCTCATTACTTAGATTACAGGAATCGAAACTATGTAACCTACAGGAAATGAAGTATTCCCATATCATGTCTAATGTCTATGATCTCCATTACTTTGATCTATGGATTACTATAGTTGACTACATGTTAACGTATTATAAGATCGAGATATCACTTTACCTTATTACTGTGTATTAGTGTCATTACTTACTACTTATATGATACTAGTATTACCATTAATTCATAGGATTAGTAACACAAGAAGAAATTGTAACCATTATGTGTATAATGCTTATACATGTCATTTCTATGAGTATTACTACCATTAGTGTGATATGTGTACCCATTCATCCCTTAGCTCATGTGTATCGCAGGGTTTGATATGCTCACCCAACTAGCTCTAATTTGGCATAGATACAATGGACATACTATTGGTATCTTACACTTAGAACTAATTGTATTACTAATATATACCATAGATGAGTAGGATACTCTAATTTACCTTATGGAATAAAGGGAAATCTAGGGGATCACTATGATACATGGTAATAAGTATTATATGTAACTATTTTTCTATTCCCACTTATTCAATGGATTTGGTACTAATCTTAGTTGATACTAGTAATTAACTTAACACTAATCATAACCTATAAGCTATTCCCATTAAGCTTGATAGACATGGATGTGAAAGCTCAACATAACTCATAAAAGGATAACCAATGTTGAACAAGTTGTAAACTATATTGTATAGGGATATTACATCAACTAGTAACACTATTCAAGATCCCAGGAATAATTGGCACTATCATATTAGAACACAGGGTAAAACAAGCAAGAGGATGATTACTGATTATAACCCTAATCACTTATAATTGATACTTACAGCTAAACTCATACTAATGGGAATCAAGCTCATGTAAGCTCACTTAGTCAAATTAACATAGTACTCACAAGGCAATAGTAATGGTAATAGTACCAACATCTTACCATTATACAAGTGTTTTAAATCGATCTTATCAAATAAAGCATGTACATATGGGTTTGACTCTTCACATTAAGATAGAGATAAGCTTAAGATTAGTTATATATTTATACTGATTCCAGCATGCTCTTCACCTTATTCAATGGGAACAAAGCTCTTACATCCTCTAATGATAGTTCCTTAGTATTGATACTTATATCATGCTTATAATATGGTAACACTTATGATAACTCTGATCAATGTCACATAACGAATATGAACAAACCATACCTTACTCATACCTTACATAACCTTAGAGCTAGTCTAAACTCCATGTAATTTATGTAATAACCTCACCTTGTTCACCTCATTGAATGGTATATACTAGTAAGTAAGCAATAATTCTTTAACAACTAAGTCTAATTGGGTAACCAGTGTTTGTCCATAACATTTAAGGTCGTGTTCTATGAAGTTTATTTATGTAATGATTTCCATAAATCGGAGTGAATATGATACATAGTACACACATTGGAGCTTCAACCAATTAGATATCATTGCTATCATTTGTTTGATTACCATTGTTTTTATCACAACATCAAACCTTAGATAGTTCACAGTATGATTACACTTGGTGACATGGAATACATGAACATGGTAATGGATAGTCATAGCTTATAGAGCAATCACAGGTTACTATTTACTACTCATGTTGTGTTCAACCCTTATTACTACCATACAAGTATCTCAAAGTAATGAGAATAAGCTTACACATAATAAAAGGTGGTATGTTAGATATTTGGTTGAGTTTAAGCTTAATATGTATGATTGCAACCAATTTGTTTCAACAAGAACGTGTCCCTCCTAGCAAATACAGAACAGGAAAGAAATGGTTTTGTCAGTCTCTTGAAGACAATTTAGCTTTTATCTCTAGTGACTGGTGACTGTAAATTAAAATATTTATGTATGTCCCAAAATTAACCTCCTATGAATGACCAAGGAATTTGTTCTAGGAAGTGAACTCAAGTTAGAGTCCATTGCACAAGGTAATATTTACATAAGTTGAATGACTACAATTCCGACAATCAGATAATCCATTTGCAAACAACAACCCAAGTCATAAGATTGAAGACATTGAAAAATTATCTGCAATTTTAGATCAATAAATATCAAGTTGTAAAGTATTTATTACAGTTTGGGGTAGTAAATGGGTAGATAGATCCTTATGCACATAGATCTAATAGCTCATACACCATCCAAATCTATAGAAAATCCTCTTCAATTCAATGCATACCCTGTAATTTAATGCATAATGTTTTCTTGTCTCTTGTAATTCACAATTTACAATGTATTTGTTCTATAAGGAAAAGGGATAAAGTGGCTCAAAGTCTTTCTATGAATCACCAGTGAAAAATGGTATGTGTAGATTTATCGTCGTAAAAATATTATAATTTGTTTTATAATAGTAATGACATTTTATTGAAAGACACTGGGTAATCTTTGATTGTTGCTTGAAGTGTAATTGATACTGAGTAATCCTTCACTTTTTCCAAATGGCTAAAGTGTAATCTTCCATAATGATTGAGTGCAAATAATTTATTAGAGTTTGAGTAATATATGATATCTATGTAAAAAAAAAATCGAAAATTGAATTAAAATATAAAATCTCTTTATAACGCAAGTGAAAAACTAGTATATATAACTATATATCCTAAAAACCTTAAAATGTGTTCATTATTAGTCCCTGTCGAATGCAAGTAGGGAATCTAGAATTCGATTCACCATTGACTTCCTATTAGTATGTCGTTTGACAAGATATTTGTCTTGGACCTCTAATGTTTGAGATAGAGAACTAAATTTTTATTTTTTATATAATAAAAAAATGTTATTCTTCTTAATCTGATTGGAGAATAGATTCTAGGTCTTATTGGGCCCTTCACGATTCTCAACAATTTATTTTACGCTCTTCCTAATGTCTTCCCTTCCTAATTTTTTATTGGAAATCTTCACACAGATTTTTAGGTGCTTGGAAATCCTCACACAAAGATCTTCATTATATTGACTGCCTAATGTCTTCTTAATGTTTTATTGGAAATCCTGACACATATTTTTAACTACTTGGAAATCCTAACACACAAATATTTGCATTATATTGACTATCAAATCTATCGATCTGTGTATGCCATGGATTTAAAAATTGTGGCCACTGGCTGCCATGGCTTTAAAAATTGCAGCCATTGTCTCCATCACATTAACAACACCATCAAACCAAAACCGAAATTGTGGACACTGTCTCCACCGCCATCAAACTGAAACCAAAATTGCGACCACCATCTCCACCACCATCAAACCGAAACCGAAATTGCCGCCACCATATCCACCACCATCAAACCTAAACAAAAATTGTGGCCACCATCTCCACCGCATTAACAACACCATCAAACCAAAACCAACTGATTGATGTATTCTAGGGCTTTAAAAATTGCAGCCATTGTCTCCAACACCTTGACAGCACCACCTTCATGGCCTTGACAACATTGCCTTCACAAGAGGGCCTCAACAATCACATATTGATCTACACGAGACAGAGAAGGAAGTAAGGTGGTGGGAAACTTACATACCACTCTTCACGAGATAGAAAAGGAATTAAGGTGGTGGGAAACTTCAGTGAGGAGGCAACCTAATGGTTAAAGAGGAAGCTTCATGTTGTTGGAGGTGGATCCACACCTTTATCGAGTACCCTTCTATAAAATACCACCTTCTTCCTTATTGGCGACCACAGATATGGACCAAGGGCCTGTTCGAGCTTGCTTCTTGGCTAGCCTAGTTCATGTAGCCAGGCCTGGCTCACTAAGATCAGAATCTTGATCACCATAGCATAGAAAGATTTTTCATGGGCAATAGAGACGAGCTCCCCGGCATCGTCCAACGGCAGTCCCCAACTACTACTCAATCATTGGGAGCACCCACCCCCTACGCGATGTTGTATGGTATGGAGGCCCACCATAGAACTCTCATCATTCCCCAATCCTGCTTTCAGGATGCTTGCCTAGGACACCTCACCCAGAAAGGATGGAGTCAATTACATAGCCTTAATAAGTTGTTGATAAGATGACAGGACATGAATTGATTTGCATCTCGATGTCCTTCTCTATATGGATTTATCTTACGATCTGTACTACTTAGAACTTCTCTTATTGATTATGAATTGTATCATCTACATTCCTTATGAACTATGTCTCTTATGTGATTAGTACATTTAACCTCCACATCCCTTCCACACATTCCTACCCTTCTCTCATACAAAGCCATTATTTCTTCTTCATCGCATCTTGTGAGTTTGTGCCTCATTTAAAGCTAGGCTCTTGTAAATACAAAAACTTCATTATCTTAATAGAATTAAAAATTAATGTTTGTTCTTCATCTTGTCACCTGATACCTCATTCAAAACATGCTTGTTGAAAATATTGAAACTTCACACCGCGCTACGGCCTAGGCACACACATTCATGCTTTGAGATATTCCTGACCAGAGAGGTTTTCACTACGAAGCAAGGTGAATTGAATAAGATATGTAGGCATAGCCCTATCGTAGTGAGAAAGATAGATGAATTCACTATGTGAAACAGTTGGACAACCAGAGGCTTGACTTTCTCCTCCCTAGAATAGTTGCTTCAACATCATACTTACTGGGCTTCGCTCCACTAGGTAGGATGTAGACTGATATAAGGAGGCATTGTAGGATCTGATATCTCTGGAATAAAATGAAAGGTCATTTGGAGTTGTTCAGCATGCAATGTACTCGCCATGCAAATACTGAAAGCCCCATCTAGCGATTGTGTTCACACGAGGAGCGTTCTACATGCCTGCCATCCAACACTAGCACGTCATCATCCTTTGTAGGGTTAGGTCATCTTGCTACCAGGATTATGTTGCTACGGGGCTTACTATAGTAGTTTACATAGTAATTCCATTCTCTAATTTACATATCAAGTGGCTATTTTCTATTGGAAGTGTATATGGGTGTCTATATGATTGGTCTAAACAGGTTAATTAAGGTTTTGGCCAAGTCGCATACATAAAATCCTGGAGATTGAAATAGATAATACATAATGGCAAAGTGAGATTATACTTATTTTAAAACATATTTTTAACCTGGACTTAATCGTAGTTAATATTAACACAGCCAATATCAGCAACCAGAGTAGCCCAAACCAAGCTTGCGATAGTATGAATACGATGCATAGGTAGTAGAAGTTGTTGCTTATTCAGGGACTTGCCATACTTCTAGGACTTACCAAGATTGATTGCAATCAGAGGTATAGCTTTGATGATGCTTATGATTAGAATGATTTTGAGACTTGCAAGTCTTTTCCTCAGACATGGAATACATTGTGACAACAGTGACCTGCGGGCCTAACTAATGGCATGGCACTCAGCTCTGTCCTGGAAATCCTTCTCTCACCAACCACTAAGGTGGAAGAAACATATCAATTAGCGCAAAACAAAAAGAAACTCTCGACGCAAAACAAAAAACACTCAGCAAAAGGCTATCCTTCCCTGTCTGTCGCCTTGAAACGTACCTGGTAATTTCACTACTGAAAGGTGGCCCTAATGAATGAATGAACATAGGTTATTTTCTTGATCCTTTATACCGACAAACATATAGTTCAATTCAAAAAGTGATAGGATGGTAAGTCAGGAAATGTGGGCTTGATAAGAGGTAAGGGAGGAGGCAGGAAGATGCATAGTTCGTAAGGTAAGCTCCTCGATAATTTCCTTTGACATGTCCCAGCATTTAGGCTACGCCTAGGCTATACAATCACTTGTATCACCTTGTACATTCTTTTTTGATTTTTGGGAATTCTAATGCGATATATACATAGATAAAGTAAAATAAGCTCTCCCTGAACTCCATGGAATGGAGGGTTATTAAGAGACTTGGGAAAGCAATTCAAATAAGAAAGCAAATTCAGTGAATTGAGAGTTGACTTTGTAGTTGAATGAGTAGCAATACCATTTACAGTTTAACCCGGACTGCCAATTGCATCTTAAACTTATCTGCCAGGGACTAAGCTGCATGGCAGCCCTTGTTAATAAAGACATTCCATTGAAATATACTGGAATAATCTTTCATTATTGCCAAATCTATTTAGTGTAATCTTCAACTATTTCCAAATGGCAAGTGTGGGCACCTAACAGATATGATGGTCAAGATATAGACCCACTACTTCTATTTAATTCATTCATATAAAATTTTATGTTTTTTTCTTCGGATTGGAGCATGAATGAAGTGGGCATACCTAGAGTGCATTGGGTGATTAATATTTGAAAACACGGAAGAGATTGTATTTCAAAAAGCTATGTGGCCCACGTAAGTTGTTTAAACATAATTCTTTGTCTAAACTTGATTATAATCCAAAAACGCACTAATTAAGCTTTTAAATTGAATTATTTTAAACTAATTATATATAATTTAATATAATTAATTTGTGATGTAATTAAGCATTTTTTGTAAACTGATTAGATTATTTTAAACTAAGTTTATATATTTTAAACTAATTTTATAATCTAATTAAGCTCCTATGTAATCCAATATCTTTGGTTGTTTAAAATTAGATTATTAAAACTTAATTCAATTCCTCTTTTGTGAAATCTTGGGAAAATAACCTAATTTTCAAAACTTGATCGTTCTTCAAAGCTATGTGGCCCACGTAAGTTGTTTAAACTTGATTATAATCCAAAAACGCACTAATTAAGCTTTAAAATTGGATTTATTTATTTTTTTAAGTAAAAAATAGCAGAGCCTGTTGTATTAACTTTCCAAAAAAAGGTTAAACCAGAAACACCATGTCTACCAATTGTCTCACCATGTAAGCAGAAACGAGATAGCTGGCTATCTATGTAGTCTGTGAGGAAGATAAACTGGTTGTCATTTGTCTTTCCCGAAGGAAACCAAGACAACTGGCAGCCATTGGTCTAAAAAAAAGCTTTGAGTCTTAGAGTTACAAAATAATGGCGTTTAGCCATGACTAGCC
>CBVK0100294774.1:0-22884 GCA_900067695.1 Picea abies
GTATTTTTTACTAAAGAAGAACATGACCAGTTCATGGATGCAAGTGAGATCTTCATGCAAGATGAGGAGGAAAGGTTATCAGTAGAAAGGGAAGATTACCAAACAAGATTTTAAAATGTAATCATGAAACTCCAAAGACAATATAATATTCAAAATCAAAAAATACCTTCGAACCCTCCCAAATGAAATCTCACCAAAGAAGCCCAGAGTAACATACCCTCTTAAAGTCATCTCAAAAATTATTCTACTGCAAAATATTCTACTGCAAAGGATTCTACTACAAAGAATACTACGGAAAAAGGAAAGCAGAAAGAAGAGCCCCAGAAGAAAATACTAGAGGTGAGAAAAGAAATAGTCACCAAAGAGGTAGAGAAAATATCATCCTCCTTGAATTTTGAAAGTGAGATGGCCAAGATTAAAATTTTTGTACCATTCAATGAATTGATCAAGAACAACGAATATAGAAATCAGATCATCAAGATTCTTAATATGGAACAAACTTCTGATACCCTAAACATACAAGATGATCACCCTGCCATCTTATTTGGACCATGAGTAGAGGAAAATAGTGATAATGAAGAATTCCCCCCTTTCTATGTCAGCTTGAAAATCCATGATATGAGTTTGCACAATTCCATGTTGGATTTAGGAGCATCTCATAACCTAATTCCCAAGGTGTTCATGGACCAACTGGGCCTTGACATCAAAAGGCCTTACAAAGACCTGTTCTCTTTTGATTCTAGGAAGATGAAGTGCCTAGGTCTTATCAAAGATCTGGTGGTATCTTTAGCACAAATCCAAGAAAAGAACATGGTTATGGATGTATTAGTTTCTAATATTCCTCCCAAGTTTGGCATGCTATTATCCAGGTCATGGGCTGCAAAATTAAAAGGAACTCTCTAGATGGACATGTCATACGCCACCATCCCTGTCTTTGTTCAGGAAAAAATATTGTACAAAGAGGTTTTTCTCAAATACATGGTCAACAATAAGTCAAAACCAAGTAATTATCCCATATACTCTATGGAAACTGAGCTGGGATATTCCATTTTCTTCAATGACTTGTGTTTTGAAGAGAAAGAGCCATAAATTGATATGGCTGACACAGATAAATATGATCAACATATTGAGAAGTTTTCATAAAAACATGATAATGAAGAAGATCAGATATGGAGTATGAGTTTTGATGGAGTTGCCTGCAGAGAGGGAGAAGGGGCTGGTGTATGGATCAATCACCCCAAAGGAGATTCGAAATTATGTTCTCACAAACTTGTTTTTGAGTGCACAAATAACATGGTCGAATATGAAGGAGTAATATTGGGGTTGAAGGTTTTGAAAGAATTGGGTGCCAAAAGAAAATATGTACATGGATACTCTGAGATAATTATCAATCAAATCAAAGGCATATACCAAGCAAAACATCCCATACCGAGGGAATATAGTAACCTAGTGCTAGATCTTCTTGAGAAATTTTCAAAGTATAATATCTCAAGAGTTCCAAGAGAACAAAATTAGATTGTTGATTCTTTGGCTACTTCTTCAGCAATCTTCAAATTTCCAATCTTCCCTGAGAGAAAATATGAGGTTGAGGTCAAATGTAGGCCAACAGTACTAGAGAATATCAAATATTGGCAGGTTTTTGAAGATGACAAACAAATAGAAAGATTCCTCAAGATGGAGAATGAATTTGAGAATTTGAACATCAATGAAGAATAATGTGATGAAGAGGTAGATGCAACTGCCTTCACAAAGGATGGGTACTTTGACAATCAGATTGCAGAAAGAAACATAGTTCAGGTAAAAATAAAAATTATTCCCAAGGATCTGGTCCCATTGGAGAAACTCTTTGATAATAATGATGTGGCCAGAAGTCCAAAAATCACAGTAAATGAAGGGGATATAGAATATTGTAATATCAATAATAAAGAGGATCCCAAGATCATCAAACTGTCTTGAACACTCAACCCTGAAGTCAAGGAAAAATATATCAAATTAATGAAAGAGTTCCCTCATGTTTTTTCCTGGAGCCATGATGATCTAAAATTTTATGACACTAGCATAATTCAACATGTGATTCCAATCAAAGAAGATCACAAACCTTTCAAACAGAAATTAAGAAGGATAAACTCTTTGTTGTTGCCCTTGATTGAGAAAGAGGTAAAGAAGCTATTTAATCCAAAATCATAATATCCCTGAGCTTTTCTAAATGGGTAGAAAATCTGGTGCTAGTCAAAAAAAAGAGTGGATAAATTAGATTGTGTGTGGATTTCAGAAATCTAAACATAGTATCTCTAAAAGACAACTACCCACTGCCTAAGATGGATCACATCTTACATAAAGTGGTAGTTTCTCAGAAAATGGCAATGTTGGTTGGCTTCTCTGGATACAATCAGATTATGGTGCACCCGATGATCAAGAAAATACAATGTTCACAACTCCATGGGGAACATTCATGTGCGCCAAGATGCCTTTTGGGATCATGAATGCAGGGGAGACATTTCAAAGAACTATGGACATAGATTTTTCTTATGAAAGAGACAAATTCATTGTTATCTACCTAGATGATATCATTGTGTATTCTGGTTCGGATGAAGAACACCTCAAGCTTCTAAGAAGGGAATTTCAAAAGTGCAGAAGGTTCATAATCCCATTAAACCATAAGAAATCAAATTTCTCTATGGAAGAGGGAAAATTGTTGGGCCACATTATTTCAAAGGAGGGAATAAAGGTAGATCCCAGTAGAGTAGAGGGAATCCTAAAAATTGGCATACCTAGAAGAAAAAAAGAAGTACAATCTTTCCTAGGAAAAGTAAATTTTCTAAGAAGGTTTATAACCAACTTGGCTGAAATCATAAAGTATATTACCAACATGCTCAATAAAGGAAATGAAATAAAGTGGACCCCTGAAGCTAGAAAATCCTTGGAAGACATCAAAGTGGCATTGACCAAGGCTCTAGTACTGGCCAATCCTAATTTTGAAAAGGACTTCATATTGTTCTCTTTTTCCTCAGAGCACACAATTGCTGGTGTTTTACTACAGAAAGATGAACAAAATTTTGAGAAGCCCATAGCATATTACAGAAAGACATTGAGGGATGCCCCCTTTAAGTATGATATTATGGAGAAGTAGACATATGCACTAGTCAAGGCCTTAAAAGGGTTCAAAGTTTACATCTTGCATTCTCATACTACTGCTTATGTGCCCGGTAGTTTTTTGAAAGATATCTTAACCCAACCCAATCTTGAAGAAAAAAGGGGTAAATGGATATTTGTACTATTAGAATATGACCTTGAGATCAAACCCACCAAGTTGATCAAGGGATAGGGGCTGGCGAAGATGATGACATAGACCAATTGTGAACTCTTAGGAATAAATTTCATGGCTGACTTGTGAACAGGTGCAGAGGAAGAGAGAACTCCCCAAATGTCCCAGAAATTTCTTGACTCCTCATGGTATGAAAACATCATTTATGTGTTGAGAAATTTACAGGCTTCTCCTGAATTGAGTAAAACAAAGGCTAGATTCTTAAAGCTGAAAGCAAAAAAGTTTTGTATAGTAAATCAATCTCTATATTGGAAGGATCCAGGGGGAATTTTGTTGAGATGTTTGCTATAAGAAGAAGTAGAGAATACCATCAGAGAGTTCCATAAGGGTGACTATGGAGGCCACCATTATTGGAAAACCACTGTGCATAAGATTTTGAGGGCTGAGTTCTATCGACCTAGCATTTTTTCTGATGTCTATAAAGAGGTTTCAAAATGTCATGAATGCCAAATTTTTGATGGGAAAAGAAAATTACAACCTCTGCCTTTGAAACCCATTTCTGTTGAAGCACCTTTTAGACAATGGGGCCTTTATTTTATAGGAGAAATACATCCACAATACTCATCTTAGTACAAGTGGATTCTGACAGCAAAAAATTACTTCACTAAGTGGATTGAGGCAGTTCCCACTAGGTAGGCAAAAAATATTGTTATCATCCAGTTTTTGGAAGACAATATTTTGTCCAGGTTCAGATGTCCAATCAAAATAATCACGGACAATGCAACAAAATTTAAATCCAAAAGGATGGAGAAATTTTCTAGTGACTACAACATAACACTTGGCCACTCCACTTCTTATTACCCTCAAGGAAACAGGTTAGCTGAGTCATCAAACAAGAGCTTAACCAGAATCATAAAAAAGTTGTTGTAAGATAAAAAAAAATACTTGGCACAAGAAGCTCATTCATGCACTATGGGATGACAAAATCACCCCAGAGAGATCTATTGCCACCTCACCTTTTCATATTGTTTATGGTACAGAGGCAATTTTTCCTACTACATTGGGATTGCCAGTGATGAAGCTATTACAGGAACAGGATGCTGAAACAGATGCTACTCGAAGAAGAAAAGATGAACTAATCAGTGTACAACAAACAAGAAGAAAGACCTTAAAAAATGCTCAGCTGCACCAGGACAAGATAAAAGAAGCCTTTGACAGGCATACCAAGGTGGATGATTTCAAACCGGGAGACTTGGTATTGAGATGGAATGCCATAAATGAAGATAAGGGAAAGCATGGAAAGTTTGACCAACTATGGCTGGGACCATTCAAGATTGCAACATACCATGGAAACAATGCCTATATTCTACATGAAAGTAATGGAGACATCATCATCGGAGGGCCTATGAATGGCAAGTTCCTCAGGCATTATATAGTTTAAGACAATCATCACCTTTTCCATTCATTGTACATAATCATTTTCATTTTTTGCATAAAAAAATTGAAATAAAAGCAACATAACTAAAGCCCAAGGTGAAGGGCCTGGGTTATGCTGGGTTGATTTTGAATTTTTGATAAAATTTGATAGATTCAAATTGTAGGAGTAAATTAAAACCCAATGGGTAGGCACTCGGTCTACCATTCTTTTCTACCTCACAGGGAGGATATCATCCCCACTTGGAGCCCATGTGATCACCATAATTTTTTTTTTATGGATCCACATTTTAGAACTTAGCGAGGGGATAAACAGGTGTAGAGGCGTGATGAACTGGAGGACGGGGCCACATCTAGCAGAAGAAGGATAAATCCAGCGAAAGTGCAGAGTTGATGGGACCTGGCGGGCCACATATCTCAGGCACCACAGATCTATAGTCATAAACCATATTGGGCGGAGAACCAATGTGGAGGTTAATTATTCGAAAGTGGGCTGATAAAAATACCACGGTTTTGTCTCAGGACTAGGTGGCACCATCAGATGCATATCGGGGAAAAAAGAATTCTACTCCAAACCTCTCTGCCTCATCCCCGATATCAGAAAGCGTATATAAAGGAGGGACCCTTGTCATTATTTTATGTTTTTTCAAATCATTTGAACGTTAAAAGTGGCGTGACCACTCCAGTCGAACCTAAGCTCAACAGTGAACCAAAATCATGCATCTTCTGCTCATTCACAGTTATTTTTCATCATCGCCATGAATCCTATTGTTTTGTTTGTAACCTAGCAAGGTCCCCTGCCAAGCAAAGAAGCCCTAATTGACAGAGACTCGGATGTGCTCGAAACCGAAAATAGCCGTCTCACCTGTCTCCGTGTCTAGAGCCAATTTGTCAAGATAATGTAGGGAGACATATACCCTTTCTCAAAGTGGTCCAAGCCTCCATAGTCCCTTACGCCATCGAAGTCGCATTCCCTTTCCCAGAATTCATAAGCTGATGCACAGAACAATACTCACATGAAGAGAAGGTCGTTTTAAATAAGTTAGGGTTAGAGGTCCTGTGCAGAGTAGATATCCCATCAATTCAATACACCCTCGACATACCAGAGTCTCCCTCCACAACATATGAACCCTTCGAGGAAGAAAATCTAGTTACAGTTTACATAGAATGTCTCCCCGAGGTCAAAACCCTATTTTTGTAGACAATTGTTAAACTCGAGAATTAGTCTAAGAGTTTGTCCTTCCCCATGAATGTAAGCGTCATGGTTATTGAAATCTAGAGGCCCTGTTCCATACTCAGTCAGATTTTAGGTTTGGATAATGACAAATATGTAGTTGAGGTCATGTTGGATTTTCTGTTAACCTTTTTCCAGACACAGTCCTGTTAGTCAGTCTATATCAGTTTTGATGAATTCATAGCTGATAATGTACACAAACAACTAGTGAACTTCCAATAACTAAGGCAATTCAGGTATTACACATACTTGATGAAAATGCTCCTAGTAACAAACAAGAAAGAGTTCCCTAAAGCAACATTCATCTCAACTGAATGAAAAAGAATCACAATGCTCATTTTAAGCAACATTCATCTCAACTGAATGAAAAAGAATCACAATGCTCATTTTCATAAATAAGATCATGTCCAGAGTTTACAACTTGATCTTCAACACCAGCCTACCAAGAGTCCTCGAGGACATGAAAATTCATTTGCAGCCAAATTGAGAAAATAGAGTAGGATATTGGATGTTGTTCACGCCTTCTACAGTAATTTGGGTATATGGTTGTCAATAGGCACCTTACCTTCTCCCTATATTTCTGACACCTAGAGTATTTTCCTTGGATTTCATCAAGCAAAAAATAATCTCAGAGATAGAACATTTCCTGAAAATGCACAAGGTGTCCAACTTGAAATTTCCTTTCATCATAGGACCCTTTGTTGTGAAGACTAGATCATACTTATCTCAGATCCAGGACAAACTCAAGGAGTTTGGATTTTCATAGCTACAAGGAAGAAGATATTATCCACATCAAGTCATATCTAAAAGACGACTGATACACAAACATGGCCCTTATGAACATGAGTATGTTGAAGGTTTTGACAAATTGGAAAATTTGGAAACCTGTGTTGATATGGAAGCCATCTTGTAGCCTGCTTAGAAATAAAAAGTAGGTCCAACCCTGCAGCAGACTCGGACAGACAAGAACCCTCAGAAGCTGACATTCAAAGTTCCCAAAGCAAGTGTCTACACCAAAAGAAGCAGTTCAGAAGCTTTGGGTACTAGTGAGCAACATAGTGTCCCTAAAATGATAAAGATCACACAATCTCCACAGATAGTAGATCAGGAGGAAGAAAATCCTAAAGAGCAAGTAAGTATGGATATGGTGGAGAGTGGCACCAACAAAGAAGAAGCTGGTAAAAGAAGCATGCTCCAAAGTGAAAGCAGCTCAGGAGATTTTAGCAGCAAAAAATACATTTTTGATAAAGCACCTGGAACAGTCTACCAATCTAAAGAAGATTTAGCAAAGCAATAAGATGTGAAAGGAAACTCGACCATGAGTGAAATAAGAGAGTTGATACTTGAGGTAGAAAGGATTTCTCAGCATAAGTCTTCTCTGTTATCAGCCAGGGATATAGAGAAGAAGACACTCAACATAACAGTGGCAGATGAGGACAAAGTGTCTGAGGTTAAGTTACACTATGAAAACATCAGTGCCCCAGACAAGGTGAAATTCCACAGAAACACCAATGACATGCTGCATTCAGATTACCTAAGTCTAAGATTGAAGATTTCAAGGCTGACAAATCATGCACTTAATTTGAAGGGACAATTGAGACAAGAAAAAGCATCCAACAGAGCTTGGAAAACTCAACTCAAGAGGTTAGAATCTGAAGGCCCCCAGGGGGTAAAATCTTCCTTAGAAGAGAAAGACAAGATGATTCAAAGCATGAAGAAAAATCTAAAGATGTCTTCCACAGAGCATCCAAAAACAATAGAGATTTTTTCTCTAGAACAAGAGAAAGAGACATTTCGACAGGAAGCATTGAATTACAAGGCCAAAGTATTGTAGTTGGAGAAGGAAAAGGAGGATTGGTCGCAAAGACAGACAACAATACCAAAAATGGCTTTAGATGTACCCTGTACTACAGAGACTGGGTCAAACACTGAGGGACTTGTCCAGGCTATGTCACAAGTTAGATTGAAGGAAGGATAAATCAAAAGCCTTAAGGGAGTTATAGAAAAGCTACAACAAGAAATGAAAACAAAGGATGAGGAGATGGACCAGTTCTAGAAAGAGAATCAAGATTTGCAGGAAAAATTAAACAAGCTTAAGATAAGGCTGAGAGGCAAAGGACTATTGCAGGGAGAAAAAAATATCATATGGGATTCTATTGCTGCTGAAGTTTCCAAGTTTAGGGTATACCTAAATTTTATCAATGACAAGGATATCATGGATGTCGCAGCCAGAAGAAGATGCATTGTTGTAGGTGAGACACTGGGAAAGAAACCCTTAGAGTGGGCCAAAAATGCTATAAATATGCTAAATTCCATTCCCACTGCTGAACTTCAAACCATCGAGGTCAAAGAAAAAACTACATTGATCATTTGGGCCAGGAGGATCATTGCCAAACATAACTTGCTCAAGATAGTTCAAACCAAGGCCATGCAGATGGAGTAGAGAATACAAGAATTCAAAGATCTATTTGAAGAGTTGTTCATCAAAGGCCTCCCACCATTTTGGGATGATGCCTCTTGCATTGACCTGGAAATCCTAATCAAGGAAATGATGGACTACAAGATCCCTTTTGACTTGCAGTGGAAGGAGATAGTGCGGCTGGGCAAGACGAAATGCAGTTTTCCAGGAACCAACAAATAGCTTCCAAGTGTCACCAAATTGGCAGATTCAACAGAGGACCAAAGCAAGACAGATGACAAAGACATAAGTTGGGTAGTCAGAGAAATTGATCATTAGTTTATGAAACATTTTTGATTAATCATTGTAAATAGGTTCACATAATGAAACTATCAGTTGAAATTATTGTAGTCAGTTTTAGAAGCTGAAACATTTCAGTTCAGCTATTGTAATCGGTTTCTAATTGAAAGGAACTTGAATTGTATAAATGCTAGTAGTTCAAATGTATTAATGTTGGAAGAAGTGCAAGGGCACCTTTTAGTTGTTTTGAACTCAATTGTAATTTTCTGGAGTTGAATTGAATACATATGCATAAGCTTTTGAAGTCTCTATGAAAAGATTCTAATGGTGGTGATATGAGTTTTATCTTCTCTCATAGTATGTATTTCTTGTGTTCTTAAATTCCATTTGCACTTTCTTATGTTTAAATTGGATATTTTAAAAGCTCGGAATTCACCTTGTGATGCTCTCGGCTTAAGAAATTTAAACTGTGTAACTTTCTTACTAACTAATTCATAATTCATTTTAGTAATGGTTTCATGTAGTTATTTGTTTTCTCCTTCTTCTTACACTCTTCTTAAATACAAATTATAACTCAGATTCATTGCCTCATTTAGCCTTTATCCTCTGGAGAATTCTATTGGCTGGTCATTGTTTTCATTCTCTTTCATAATTTCGATTCCATAGCCCTACGTGTCCCTCCCCTTCCTTGCCAACGACTTTATAAGAAACCCCCAAAACAAACCATATCTAGCCATCGATTGCCAAAGAAACATCAAGTGACACGAGAGATCCCTCCCTGAGTTGAGTAGGCTAGTATCCAGCTCCAAAGTAGGTTGAAACAATTACCTCTGTCATTTTTCTATCAACCTGACAAAATTTACAGAGTGCTAACAGATTGGACCTCCTACAAGAATATCTTGAAGATCCAACAATGATTCCAGAAGACCTATCAAGCATCCAAGTTATTTCGATTAAAAACTCCTATCAAGAAATGGCATGGCTATTCACTAGAGTAGCTAGACAAGAATCTACAACTTCTATTTCTCGACTAGCTTTGTATATCTTGTATTTTGAATCCATGAAAAATAAATATTTGATTGGGAAAATATTATTTCCAATGAATTATCTTTTCAGTTGGCCAATTTAAAAAAGAACAAGAGATTCTACATGTCCTCATACTTGATCTTCACCATTACATACTGTCATGTCTTCAAAGGTTTTCACTTTTCTAGAAAATCCAATTTTTAAATCAACCATGTTCAGATGTGGTGTCCGACCTTATGGAAACAAAATCCGATGTAACATTTTTATGAAGTTCACAATGCATTTATTTCCTCTTTAAAAAAACTAAATTTTTGACCAAACACATCAAGATTATCTTTAGAAGCATGATCCTTCTTTCACAAAAACAAGAACATGTATTTTATTCCTCTGCCATGGAAAATTGGAGAGATAGTGTTGAAAAACACTACAAATATCAAGGAATTCTCATCCCAGTTTGATTAGTTTAATTTAAAGAAAATGGATGAAATAAAAGGGTTTGACCCTAACTAGTTGATTATGAAACTTATGACATTTGTAGGCTACAATGTCACATTTTATAGTACATTCATATTCACAGAAGAAGATGGCGATAGCCAGAATCCTCAAGCATTGCTTATTGAGAAAAAATAGGAGGATATTGAAATAATTTTTAGTACCATAGATCAACATAAACAATGAGGAAAATTTATGAACAAGAGGAGTTCATGGTCTCCTAATACTTGTAAAAAAAGTGGCCTACCCCCAAAAAATATCAGTCTGTTTTTCAAGAGAAAAGGAAATATTCAATAGATAATTCTGATGACGGAGGTGAAAAAAACCATCCTAAGGGAAATCTGAAAGACCCCGCAAACTTCCAGTGACTAGAAAAAGGAAAATACCAACAAATAAAGAAGAAGGAATTGAGGGTGCACTCGAAGAAGAGATTGTTCTTAAAGATATGGATCTTGATGTGAATATCAAAAACTTTGAATTCCCAGATGAAGAACAAAGGATTTAGGAGAGTAGAGAAGTTGCAATAGAATTGGCCACCCAAGAGACAATTCTATTTGAAGAAGAATTCTTGACTCTGCATAGTTCCATGTTTGACAAAAGTTCAAAGAAGTTGGTTATTGAAAAAAATCATTCAAAAAATAAAAAGGTTTAAGGAAAATTGAGCTCGAAACTCGATTTCAATGGAGTTCTACCTTCCATAATTGTACAAATTCATGAAGCTACAAGAGAATCCCTAAAGATGTTAGTTGGAGAAATGGACAATTAAAATGCCACTCTAAAGGACATAATTAAATAACTAGAGAGAGCTTTAATCCCCCCACCTATATTTTCCAGTCCAATTGCTACAATGCAACCTTGAAAGAGTCTTGATGGAACACAATAATCTATCTCCAGAATAAGAGGAACATCAAGTTTACTCGTTTCCATTAGAAGATATGTTGGATAAAATATCAAGAAAATAATGTCTTTTATCTCGAGACACAGGATTCATAAAATAATTTTGTCTCCCTGGGGTCAAGAATGACAAACTTTAGACAATACCTTTAGGCTGATCTTGAAAATGACGAGGAATTCTATAAAGGAGTTTTTTTCACTTTTGTTGCAAAAGTATCAAGTGTTTGTGAGCTATGAAGAAAAGAAGAGGATGTGCCTTCCCCATCCCAAATAAACCAACTGAAAGCATGCTAGATAAAAAGAATAAAGAGTAGAAAATAAATGTTAGTCAATTGTGACGCTATACGTGTTAAAAAAGGGGACTTGTATTTAAAATTGATTGAATTATATTTAACTAGATCAAATGCAGGTGTGGAGGACCCACATATTATATTGTATTCAATACTTATGTCAAAGGAGAAATTTAAAGAAATTTTGGACTTGTTAAGACTGCATCAATTCAGATATTTAACAACTTGACCGAGTATTCAAAATTAGAAGTGGAAAGTTGGTTAGTTAGTTATGTAAACAAAAATGAAGATATTGAGGATACACTACACTAACTTTAAGTGGACTTCAGATATATGGAAAGTTCATTATTTGACATAAAAGTAAGGCAAGAAATAATTGTTACACCAATGAGAGATTATATTAAAATTTGGTTAAAGTAATCCTTAACTAAAATAAATGAACCAGATCAACAAGAGGTAGTTACAATAGGTCAAGGAAATAGAAAAGGCACATCAACAAGAAGATAACTAGAGAGACTCCATCACATTAAGTGAATTGATCACTTTTCATAATTTCCTATATTTTGATACTTCTCATTCATAAATCATCCAGTTGTGTATTTTTATTTTTTCAGAACCCATAGCTGATATCTGATCATCTCCTTTTTCTGCTTTCAGGTCCAAACCTATTCTTCTTTCTTTTATGGTCCACGGGAGATCCATCCTAGTCCATTTGGATGAACACAATCCTTTTATTTTATTATAAAACATACTATTATTTTTTTGAACTCCCAAGAGAACTACTTTGAGGTCTAACTTTAATGATTTCTCAAATTCCGAGTTTATGAGGACGATATTTTTGAAGTGCTCCTATCATATTTGTTTCTATTTTGAATGAAATACTCTTTTGAATTTTTCTATATTGTGGACTTGTATCTTTCCCTCTTATGAATTTGATGAAATTTTATTATGTTGTGATGGATGTGAGGAATGTTTCTATTTTCATATTATGGTTTCTTTATTCTTGCATAATATTATGTACGCATATTTATTTAAGTCTTAAAAAGATTCATGGTCCTTCTCTCAAGAAATTTTGTGTGTGAATATATTTTATCTTTTCTTTATATTTACAAAGTAATAAAGATTTGGGCTTTGTTGTTTAGCATTTCCCATTTTGATAGCTTAATCCAAGAACATCAAGTTATATGTTTAATAAAATAACAAAGGAGTACCACCTATATCAAAACACATGAGGATTATATTCTCATGAGGTTTTTGTTGGGATTATGACCAATCTAACCATCAACAAGGCCCATTTTTCTTATTATGGAAAGTTGCAATTTGTGGCCTATAGACATTTAGGGACACAAACCAAAGTGGTTCCGAGGGAAAAAAAATGAAGAATAAGAGTTGTGCTCCATCAAATTAGGAAAGTATGTTTGGGGAATATATGAGTGAGCACACTATCCACATACTTTTGGGGAAACAATTTCCAAATTTGACCTTTGAATGCAATAGTTGCATTGTCTGTCATTGGGAGTTTCATAAGTCATCATAAAATCACCTTAAGGGTAGTAAAAATTGTGAAATAAGGGTTCCCCTAACATTATTATGCAGACAATAGTACAACAAAACTAATGGCTAATCAATCCAATTCCTAGATTTCTTTTTATGATGAGTTTCAAATTGCAGCCTAGAGCCATTAAGGGACACAAGTCAAAATTGTTCTAAGGAAAAAAAATAAAATTGAGTAATGAAATTTCATTCCATTATATCTGGAAAGTATTTTTGGGTGAACCCAAGGTGATAATGATGTTCACATGCATTTGGGTATCAATTTCAAAATTTGACCTTTGAATGCAATTTTTGCATTCACTCTTACTGGACAAAACACTAATTTTAGAAATCGTTAGAATAAACATGTTTGAGGTAGTGAAACTCATGGGAAATGGTGTCATAGTATTGTTACATCATTAGGAGTCCAAAAAAGTGTTGAATCATTTATTCCATGGATTCCTTTTATTGTGAGTTAAGGCTAGTGACCGAGAGCCATTAAGGGATGCAAGCTAGAGTGGTTGTAGGGATAAAAAAACAAATTGAGCATTATAATTTTGTTTCATCAATTTTGGCAAGTGTCTTTGTAAAATATTTATATTAACATGCTATTCACATGCTTATGGGGTAGAAATTTCAAACTTTTACATTTGAATGCAATTTTTGCATTGCCTCTCATTGCACAAAACCTTAGTTTCAAAAATCATAAAAAAAAAAAAACATGTATGAGGCAATGAAACTTGGAGTAGAATAGCACCCATAATATTCTTACATGAAGATGATTCCAACATAACCAATGGATCATTGATCTGAGAGTCATATTTATTTTTATGACAACTTTCACTTGTGTCCCATAACCATTACACGACATAAGACATAGTGGTTTTGAGGGTAAAAAAACCAAATTGAGCATCAAAATTGCATTCCATCATCTCTAAAAAAGTGAGTTTGGGAAAACTTGAGGTGTGCGGGAAAACTTGAGGTGTGCGCATTATTTAAATCTTATAGGGTATATATTACAAAATTTGACCTTTGAATGCAACCTTTGGATTGCCTCTCACTAAGAAAACCCCTATTTTAGGAAATTATTAAAGAAAACATGTTCAAGAAGTGAAACTCATGGGAGAATGATAGCCTTATCATTTTTACATGGAGAGGAGTCCAATATAAATGACATATCATTGCTATGAGATCCATTTTTATTTTTTTATGGAGAATTGAAATTTGCAACCCAAAGCCATTAACAAACACAAGCCAAGGTGGTCTCAAGGGAAAAAAAAAAAAAAAAAAAAATCATGCATTGAAATTGTTTTTAGATAGATCTAGCGAGTGTGTTTAGGCAAGATCAATTTGAGCATGTTGCTCACATTCTTCCAAGAAATTTGTTTCAAAATTTGAGCTTTAAATTGTATTTTGTTCATTACCTCTCACTTGTCAAAACCCTAGTTTCATAAATAATTATAAAAAACATGTAGGGTAGTGAAACCTACGGGAGAATGATGCCCTTAGAATTGTTACATTGAGAGAATTTCAATAGAAATGAAATCTCATCAATCCATGACTTGATTTTAATTTTATGATCAGTTATAACTCATGGCTCAAAGATATTAAAGAACATAATCAATAGTGGTCTTCGGGGTAAAAACAATAAACCAAACATAAAAATTATGCCTTTGTGAGGTATGTCAAGCATGCTTAGGAAATATCTAGGCGAACACATTATCCACATTTTTTGGGGGGGAATCAATTTCAAATTTTGATCTTTGAGTGCAATTTTTGCATTTCCTCTCACATAGAAAAACCCTAGTTTTGGAAGTCATAATAAAAAACACCTTTAGTGTACTGAAAATCTTGGGAGAATTGTGCCCCTAACATTATTATGTGTAGATGAGCCCAACATAACCTATAGCTTGTTGATTTGAGACCTAGTTTTCTTTTTATGGCAAGTTACAACTCACAACTTGGAGCAATTAAGGAACACACACAATAATTATCCCAAAGGAAAATAAAATGGTCATTAGAATTAGGTTCTTTCAACTTTGAAAAGTGTCCTTGGGAAAGGATGAGGCGAGCATGATATTTACATGATTTCAAAATTTGACCTTTGAAAGCAATTTTTGCATTTCCTCTCACTTGTAAAAGCACTAGTTAGAGAAATCATTCAGATAGAAACTTTTAGGGGTGAAATTTCTCCCATTGGTGAAATTAGGGAGGTTTGAAAATGAAATGGGAGAATTTTGTTTTGTATAAAAAGGGTTTACTAACAATATCCCACCATTTATTTAAAAAACCTTACCTAGAAAATAATTAGCCAACTCGTATGAGCACAAAAAATGGTTTTTTTCCCTCTAAAATTTGAATTGAACCCTTCATTCGCCCCCTGATTTCCAAGAATGGAGGATTTTGGGAGTGATTTATCCCTTTATCATTCTTGTAAATTGAGATTAAATTTTCATTTTCACCTTATTTGTGGTTTGAAGGTAGTTTTTACTGTAAAATAATCCACATTTCATGGAATCATGGATGATGGGGAATAGTTTCATCCCTATATAATGCCCTTCTATGTGTAAATTGCTCTTTGAAACTTTACCTTAAACTTGCATAAATTTTGTAACCTTGTATGTAAAAGGATCATATATTTATTGTCTCTATATATTTCCTTGGCACAACCTTTCCAACCCCTATAGACTAGTAATGGCATAGCTTTCTTGGATGCCACACCAATTGCTCCATTCTGTAAGTTTTTTTTGTGGGAACTTCATTGAGCCTGCAAATTTCTTTCATAGTGTTGGCAACATATTACTATAGCATATTTTTCATTTTTTGCAACTCTTTATTTTGGTCTCTCATGTATTAACCTAAAACTTATCACTTGCAACCTTAAAATAACATAAATTGCAAGTTGTGACTATTTCATCCAACAAGTTTATATACTCAGGACCTTTGTTGAGGATATTTTCGACTCACAGTTCTCACAACATTTGATCTATTATAAATTTTAATGACTCACATTTTTCAATATCTCATGTATCCACAATTTTCCCCTTAAAAGGATGCAACCTTACATCAACTTTTTCTCACTTGTTGCAATTGTTCTATCATGCAAGGTTTCCTTAGAGGGAATTCATTGAGTTTTACACTATAACATTGTTTGAAACTTAGTTTCTTCCAAGTTGAAATATTTCATTGAGAATACTTTATATCTAATTGGATTCTATATTGATGTTATATGTAACAAAGATCTAAAAAGTATCCAACTCTAAGTATTTACTCAAGACACTTCACACTTTGCAAGATTATAACTAGTTTCACCCTTCATATTCCTTTACAAGATATCCATAAGTAAATCCTTTGGAATATGAATTGTCCATTCATCTATGATTTCTCTAGAAAGGTCATTGTTAGGAAGTTATTCTTAGTTGGATATCATAACATTATTTAATAAGGTCATGGCTAGCAGAAAAAATACTTCGTAAAATAGATCAATTGGTGACATTGTTGGTTCTCTTTCATTTATGTTTTAATGTCTCAAATATAAGAAATTAACAAGCATTATTTTCAACTTTGATTGTAGTGCTTGCAATATGATTCATAGCAACCATATTTAGAAAAAGGAAAAACAAAAATAGAATATGAAAACGGTAAAATAATATTCTTTCAGGGAAAAATTGTAAAAAAACAAGATAGGAGTTCTTTTCAAAATAAACCTATTCAAGTCATATTAAAAATATTCAATATAACAAATAGAAATGTAAAAAAAGTAGGGTAATAATTAAAAGTCATAATTAATGCAAACTATAATATAAATATTAATTCAAGAAATATTTAGTGGTCATAGATCCAAGGATCAACTGGGAAATTCGATTAAGGGCTAATAAAGGGTTGATAAAGATTTATAATCATTATAATATTGTGAACCAATTCCAAGCACCCTTATATATTGATAATGTGTTGCTAAAATTAGAGTCTTAAAGGTTTCTCTATCTGTATATCTAGGATTTTATCTCAAAATTACTTGATTTGTAAAAAGGAAGTTTGTAATATACCCAACCTCTAGTTGAGCAACATTACACACACAATACACATTAAAATTAATATTTTATTCTTAATTAAATTATTGTAGCCTACCAACTACAGATCACACACAGATTTGACCATTTGATTGATACAATAGTTCTAAATGGATCTTACATCATATATTAAAACATGAGCGCATTTGTTCAAGAAAAAAACAAACATACACCATTCACATGAGCGCATTTGTTCAAGAAAAAAACAAACATACACCATTCATACGAACCATTTGCATAGCGGAATAAACAAAATAACACAACAAAAACACTTATCTGTTAACATTTAACCAATTGGCTATGTACAAAGAATTAACCTCCCAACCATAGACGTTGTTGTTCATTCTCTCTCAACAATAGGCCACCCGCAAGCTGAGGCTATGAGTCCACAAGGAGATCCGACCCTTTGGATATCCACACTCCACACATAACATCCCAAAACCTGATATTTTACTCCTACATTTGTTCCAATCCTCCATCTCTCTTCCCCACAACTTGCACCACCAAGGAATGCACCCCTTTCACTGCTCGTAGTCCCTTAGTTTGTATCATTCATTTATTAGGGCTTACAGAATTCTCGATTGGCCAGGAACTCTCATCTAAGGACTTTTAGGAACTCTCAACTGCCTAAGGATTTCTCACAACAACCTTCACATGGCTCTTGAGTCATTTCCTCAAAGGGAAAATTCCCTACAGGATTACAACCTATTTTGCAGGTACATATGCCTCTTTCTCAGCATAAACACAACCCAAAAATGGTTTCCTTCAAGAAAAACATGAATAGTTATTTTCCCATCCCTCAACTCCTCTCTTTTTATCCAGGATATGCAAGTAAAAACCACTCTATATGAAAAAAACATGATTGTTTAAAATCCCGCCCCTTGGCCATAGGAATTTCCCCTCTTTTCTTTCTTGATGTACTTGAATTACACTCTTCCCCAAGTTGATTGTATTCATTCCCATGCTCTACAATAACTATGGGATGTGACTCCTCACACCCACCCTCTTACATGAGTTTAGTGGAATCATATCCCCCCATCATTCTTCATCTCTTTCATATCACAACCAATGATATTAATTTTATTAATTATTTAATGCACATAATATACAACTCGCCCCCCGACCATATTAAATCAACATGGGCTCTTCGCCCCAACACATCATCTCACTAGCCTAATTCACATTTATACAATTACATTATAATTCATATGGATTAAAATCAAGGATGTTACATTCACCTCACCCTTATTTTTTCACTATCCTCGGTGCACAATGTGTTACAAGTGTAATTTCATTTTACATTTTTGGCTCCCTATCCATTAATCAACGTATAGGCTCTCTGGCCCAAAATCACACATGCATTCCATCCTAACCAAAATTACATAGCCATTTCGGCCCCAATACCGTATATACATAGGTTCTCTAGCCCCAAAACATAGATACAAATACACGCTGGCCCAATGCACACACACACACTCTCTCTCTAGCCCAAAACATGNAAGCTGGCCCAATGCACACACACACACTCTCTCTCTAGCCCAAAACATATGTATAAACCATTGACATTATCCTACAACTATATTGATTTCCACTAACTCTCTTCCTCTTGACATGCCCAACCCAAGGAATGTACCCCTTCACTTCTCACAGTTCATCGCACGTCCCATTCATTTATCAGGGTTGACCCAGGGAATGTGCTCCCTTCACTGTCCTCAATCCATAGGGTTGCACCATTCATTTATCAAGGTCTCTCTAGCACATGTAACTGGGAATATCACTACCGGGATCTCAAGGGACTCACTAGTAGGAAGAACCACCAGGAAATAACCAACAACAACCTTGCTGCTATAGTGAAACTCACACAAGAGTTCAATATTTAGGCCCGACAACCTGGTTCTTTGATAGTGCAACTCACACAAGAGTTCACTCTTCAAGCCTGACAATATGGTTCTTCTTGTTGTACTCACCCTCTAGGCTCATGCATCCCTCTCACTTTTATACAGTTTCTCAGGTGATCCATCATTTTCCAAGGTGTTCTCATGCAGACGAATGTTGAATTGCTTTTAGACTTCCACTAGCAATCAATAACTTGTGGAAATCATCCCATCTACATCATATGCATACAATCAATATTAGACATCATCATACAATTTCCATTATAAAAATTTCAAGTTTTCTACTCATAATTGTTTGGCTCTTGTAGTATTAAATAGTTGTCTTCCTTATGGGATTACATACCTGCCATATCCAAGACCATTTCCCATACAATTTCCTCAATTTCCATGCAACTAAACAAATTGTTAGCACATCATAACACTTTTCAATTATTACTTTCTCAAATTTGTTTATACAGGAAAATAAATATTCTCGTACATGATATTTGTTCTCAGTATCTTTGGCTCTTTCATCTCAAGATATCAATCTTCCTTATGGGATTATATCATCTCCATATCCAAGACCACTCTACCTGCAATTTCCTCAATTTCCATGCAACCAATTAAATTGGTATCATATCATAACAATTTTCAATTATTACTTTCTCAAATATGTTTATTTAGGAAAATAAATATTCCCACACATGAGATTTCTGCTCATTATTTTTTTCTCTTGCAGTTGTAGATACCAATCTTCCTTAAGAGATTACATCATTTCCATACCCATGACCACTCTACCTGTGATTTTCTCAAATTTCTTGCAGCCAAACAAGTTGTTAGTATCCCATGCACAATATCATTTCACCGTAACATTTGCATTCAGTCCATGATGTAATTTTAGAATTATATTACTCTAGAATTCAATCACTTCCAACTATTTTCCCTATTAAATGGAACGAAATCATCATTCCTTGCACATTCATTATCTAACATACTAATCTTTTCATAATGCAATCAATAAATAGAACCAATGTACCAATACCCATGGTCACATTTACACAATGCATCCTTGCATTGTCTTTGGAATACCATATGTCCATGTCATGTGTTACACCATGTGAGTTGGAAAATATATCCAACATCTCAACACATTATTAAACTCTTCCCCATTTACTTGTACCATCATTTGGATACCTTCCTCTTTGACCCATACACATCACTAGGAATATAATTCTCTTAGTGCTCCCCTATGTCGGCAAAGAGGTTGTAGTCCAAACATCGGTTATATAGGGGAATACCATTATGCACTTGTATGGTGCTATATCCTTTCCATTTCCAACCTCAATATGGCCTCACACATGACTATCTCTAATGGAATTCAATGCTACAACATGAGTACTGTCTTCTAATTTAACTTGGTTATGATCTCATAACCAACATAACAAAATATGCAATTAAATTCTCCATAAATACATTCAAGCAACAAATAATATTTTCATATTCAAGGTCTCCTGCATTTACATCAATTCAAATATTGAGATTCATCTAAGGGAATTATTACCTCAATTCCCTTCAACATTTAAGCATCATAAACGACCCAAATTCATACCTGCATGGTTGTTATTACATTACTTGATGCTACCCTATCAACTGATATTTTGTAGAAGTTTGCAGAATCCTTTGACCAACCTTTTATTAGCATATTAACATCATCCTTTGTCATATAGCAACGACATCATAAACATCATTTTCACGTATAGAAGTGACATCATATAGCAATGACATCATAAAATTCATTTTCATTCATGCTATAAGATTTTTTCTTGGATACACAATCCATAATTAGTCATACTCAAATATCATGAAATCATTATTCCCACATAGCAATATACCATTCTCAATATACAAGCATGCCACAAGCATGTTCATGTATGTCCACATGCACAAATGCACATAATTGTGCATTAAGAATTAATCTTATCATTCCTATTTCACGTGCATGCATTCTATCTTTATTATATGCATCTTGCATCAATTCTATCATGCACTCCAATGCATATCTATTTCATATTTAATTTAATTATTCGGTTGTCGTTGTATATGGTTGTCCTTTAATTCCTGTAGAACCTTGATTCTTTGTTCACTGTCATTCTTCCCAATTATGCACCATTAGACTTTATTATGATCCTTCCAACCAAGCCCTACTTGCCCATTCTTAATTTCCATCCACTAGATCCACTACTGCTACCATCTCACATCTGCTTTAATTATGCAGAGAAAACTTGTCCCAACAACTTTTGGCTAAACATTTCAATATTCATAGTGTTGTAACATGCACTACTCTAGCTGAATATTAACATTCCCCATTCCTTGAACAAACCGATCTTGAAACATTATTCTCGTTAATTGGCATTTCAACATTCTGATTTCTTTTTATGTCATCTTTCTAATATATTTTCACTTCATTGAGTGATTCACTATGAAGCATTTATTTTCCACTCAATACCACTCTACTCCAAATGGATTTTTACACTCCTCCATTTGTACTTGTACCCTGCTTTTGATGTGCACTTTGATAATAGAGGAATCTTTCTTGTTTTGGGGTGATTTTAGACAAAAATTTCTAGATCATATCTAAAATTCCCTTCTTCTTGCACCTAGAGATGAATCATCCAGCCATGATTCACACCTCATCTCATGATATCCTTTTTCTTCCTCTTCTAGCAAGCGTTGTAGCCTTCACTATATTTATACCTTCAAGGCTATTGAGTCCTCTTTAACTACATGTGCATGCAATGCCATTGTTTACCTATTGACTTCATGATTTATGTGAGTATCTCTATTGATTTTCCTTTTCAAACCATTCAAACTCTATAACAACTGAATACTAATATTCCTATGTTCTTCCTTAGAACTTTTTCAACCTTACCTCACTTGCTCTGCAACCTTGCACTTCCTTTTGCATCTCTTTGATGCTTCATCTAATTGTACAAGATTGAAATACTTCCATGTCCAATGGACATTGGGATTAGTATAGAAAATATCCACACAATTCTTGTTTATGGAATATTATCCTCTTTCTAGAAATCCCTTCACACAACACTCTTTGTTGGAGTGCTCCTTTGCTCATTATCAATGCCATGTTAATAAGATCAACCACCCTTTTCCCATTATTAGGATATTTCACTTCAAGTGTGCATATATAATTATGCATAGGAACTATCATGAGTTTCAATACTCTTCCTTACCCAACAATCACCTTTGGCACTTAGCTCTATTAGGTATAAAAGTTTCTCCAAATTTTAATATTATTTGGAAAAAAACTTACATTGAGTAATTACATGGTTCATGGAATCCAATTCCATTTCCTCCAATAAATTTATGGAGTAACTTGATGATCCCTTGGATAACTTAGTATTTCTATCATGTTTTCTTTGGAATTACCTTTCCAATGACCATACTCATGCTTCAATTTGATTAAGGAGACCAAACATTATGGTTTCCTGAAATTCCATTCTACTCAATGGTGTCGTTGAAGTCCATAAGAAACCTTTCTTCTGATTCCTTGAAAATCCTAAAGCTCAAAACAAAATTATGAGTGGATAGATGGATTCAAATATCTAATATATTCCCAATGAATACTTTCTTGCTCAATTTTGATCATTGAGCAGAAATTTATAGGCAATTGAATATGGCTAATTTAACCCTTTTGTACACCTTTCTTCCTCGTGTAAATAATCTTAAACACCAACTTTGGCCACCTACAGAGGTAAATATATCAAGAACCAATAAATTTTTTCTACATGAAACAGATAATACTTCTAAAACTAAATTCACATCCACTCTTAGATTTTCAAATCACTGCTTCAGTCAAAATTTGCAGCAATATCGAAATGACAACTTTGTCCCTTTGGACTTTCTTCTGGCTTAGCAATTTTATCCTTTTTCATGCATCCCTACACCAATTCCCTTTTTATTTTGGTATAATCTCAATTGGTTACTCCCATTACTACCTGTTAACACTCCAGAAAACTACTTATGGTTGTAAACTAAGTATGCCTGGTAACTTAAGAA
>CBVK0100294820.1:0-14160 GCA_900067695.1 Picea abies
CCAACAATTTTCCCACCAATGTTTGACATGGGGGAGAGCCTTGAGGAGTGTGAAGGTGATCTTTTCCCTGTAGGAAAAATTGTGAACAGATAAATAACCTTCTAGCATATTTAACCATTTTTTTAAGGCATCCACATCTATTCAACCTTCAAATATGGGAATATTAAAATCAACTTGTACCTTGAAGGGAGAGGTTCATCCAAAGTGGTCGCTTGATGAATATGTGCCTGTTTCTATCGGTAGGCTTTGAAGGATGTGGGAAAAATTCTCCATCATTTCTTCCCTCTGTCGTGTGAGAGCTTTCTCAAGCAATAGGTTAATAGAATATTCTTCTCCATTGTTTTTCTTTTCTTTCACCATGGAGAGTTTCTTGGGCATGTGAGAGTGGTTGTCCTCAAGAGAGACAAGATCGAGACCCAAATCACTATACTCTGACCTTTTTGGGTACATGCACTGAAAAACGATCAAGAGTGGCCTGCTCTAATACCATTGATACAGATTATTTTTGAAACGAAACGAAATAAAATATATTACAATGAAGTACACATAAATATTACCATAAACATAGAAATACAATAATACATGATTTCTATTAATGAAATAAATGTATAGAGACTGCAAAAATATAGAGTGAAAGACTTGCTAGAATGTTGGCATCTTATCTCTAATAAGAGATGTGATAGCTACGCTCATTCGTAAGAATATGAGTACAATGAGGCTTTGAAGGCATTTTTATAATAAACATGAATGCCAAAACCCTAAACCTCCAAAAACCTAACCCTAGGAGATGAAGCACCAAAATTCATGTGGGCCCCGTTGGGGTAAGTTAGTACATCAACTTCTCGAGGTCGTAACTATTGCATACGATCTCTGTTTTAGGCTTGTGATAGCCCGTTGGAAAGGTATTTTTGAGAGCTATGAATTATTCCATCAAACTTTGACTCCATCTATATTTTGAAAATGGAAATCCAATAAAACATTGTTTAGGGCCCAAAAATGGCCCTGGAAGTACAAAAATATGTACTGACATGAAAACTTCCAAAATAAGCTAGTTGGAATAGGTGGGTAGTCACCATTATCCACTTGGATTCTATGTAGGGATCGAGGACAACCACGGAAGTGAAGAACCCACAATTACAAATAAATGTCGTCATTACAGAGAAACATGTTGAACTGAAAACTGTTAAGATGAGCCAGTTCGAATTTGGAACAGATGGGTAGCCACCAATATCCACCTGGATCACTCTAAGTCTAAATTGCATACTATATGATCCTTATTTTGAGTTGAGACTTGGAACATATAGTTTCACAACACTCAATCTACATTCACTGTGTTATTGCTAAATAAACCTAACACTGTCTTATAAATTGATTTAAATGAAGGGAATGTGTTTTTTATTGTATTGACATGTCTTCTTTTAATCATATGGATCATCTCATTCCTTTGTTTGAAGGATTCGATTTGCAGAGACACTTCATTTGAATGACCGCTCTAGCCTTGAGAGGCTTGTGGGGGAATCTCTTAATCCTTGTCCAAACCCTCGACCTTGATTCTTTCCATGGCTTCTCCTTGTTGGGAAGTAGATTACCTTTGCTTGCATTTACCCCGAGGTCTGAAGCTTCCAAGCCTTTTAAACCCACCTTTCCTGCGAACCTCTTCATATTGGTTTGTATCTATTCCTCTCTTGGTCTTACCCCACACCAAAACCCCATTCCCACTCTTGATTGTGAGTCCTTGTTGAGATTTCACCTGACACTTGTTAGTTATCTGTCACACTCACCCATAGTGTCTGGCCTAAGGACATTTTTATAGACTTGATGGCACTCCCGCTCCTGGTGATTTGAGCATGTCCTCCCTATCAAATGTGTATATTGGAGTGGACTAGCATGTTTCGTGCGTTGGGTTAGCATTGACCTTCTTTTTCTTCTTATCGCTACTTGTGACGTTAAATAGTCATATGGAGCATTGTTCTTCCTCTTTTGTCACTTTCCCTTCATTTCAGCCGAATCGCCACATCCTCAATCACATCTATCCCCGCTCCTCTCCATAGAATCTAGTTTCATCTATCCTACATTATATGCCTTTTCTGAATTTTGGCCCCTAGGTGTGGAACCTTGACTAGTGGAACCTAGAGGACATGGAACCTCGACTTCTCTAATTTCCTCCTAATTTTCCTAATTTTTAATTATATTATATTATTTTATTTTATTAACTTTTGTAAATATTTTTTATAAATATTTTATTTCAAATTTGTATGTATAATTTACGTTATTTGATTTTTATTTCAATTTTTATTTATTTTTGTTTTTATTTTTTTATTTTGTAAATATTTGTCTTTTATTTATTTTATTTAATATATTTTTATTGTAATTTTAATTATTTTATTTCATTTTCACGTTTTTTATTTTCACTATTCCTTTTTTTTTTACTTCTTATTTATTTCCCTATCCCCACCTAAAATTTCATGTATTCCCGAGGTCCTATTTTCTATGCCTCCCTATTTTCTAGGGATTTGTTGTTTCTAGGGATTTACTAGTTTCTAGGGATTTATGGAAAACATTTAACTTATATTTGAAATCCTATCCCTAAAATGCCTTGAAACTTTGAATCATATAACACATCATAAATATTTTAATTAATGTATAGGAAAATGTGCATATTATAGTATTATTTTTATTTCTCACGGGAATGAGTTTGAGTGGAATGATCGTCGTCGGAAAATTTTGGAGAATTCACGAGACTTACCTCACATCCCCTACCAAAATCTTGATGACGACAACCAACAAACCCCTACCTCCATTCAAATATTATTTGAATATTTTCCCTTGGAAAATGTGCACCCCATTTGACTTATTATTTTAATATATAAAAGTCCATGCATTGTGATCAACGAGAGTTGGGAACATGAGTTTTCGGAGATATGTTATCGATGATGGGGAGTGTCGAGTTATCGGTGATAATCCTTTTCTCATCGGGGAATGGAGTGGAGTGAGCTCCCAAATAAAATCCCGACAACGAAATTTGGGGGACTTGGGAAATATGATATGGACTATGTCCAAAGAGGTGGGGGAAAGGGGAAGATATTACATTATTTTTTTTGTTTTTTAATTTAATTTAATATTTTTATCTTATTTTCTTTCTTTATTTTATCAATTTATTTTTTATTTTATTTTTTTAATTTTATTCATTTATTTTATTTTATTTTTATTTTTTTTAGATTTATGGTTTCTCGTAGGTTAAATGAATAATAAAATTAAATGGGCCTAATAGTTAAAAACGTGTGTTTCTTCCTCAAAGTTCACAAGTTCAAATCTAGCGGGGGTAGGATAATTATTATTATTTTACTAGTTTTAGTAATTTTTATTTTTTTTATTAATGAGGGCTAATTGTTTTTTTTTTCCATAGGATTAGGGTAGTTAGTTTTTTGTTAATAATTGTAGATAGATGTAAAACAATGTAAATAATTTGGTTATCTTTGATTTTTATTTTATCTTTTGTTTTTTGATTGCTTCCCTAATGTTAAAAAATAAAAAAAATGGGAAAATTGGAAAAACATCATGTTACACATCGTCAGTCCCATGTCGCTCAGGTTATTTTTCAACTATTCATAGGGGATAACCATTTCATCACAAAGTGTTGATCTCTTATGCAGGTGAGATTTTTATTTTGTAGGTTCAAGAATCAATGGTCCATATTAACCCACGGGCTTGATCAATGGTCACTGAGTGACAATTTTTAAACAACCATAACTTTTGCTACAAGTGTCGAAATGAGGCCTGTGATACCTCTTTGGAAAGGTAACAAAAAAAGGAACATAGTGATGCAAGTATTTAGGCTGAAAAACTCATAGAAGGCATTGTAAAATGCCAAAAAATACACCCATGGATTTGGGGGGAAAATTGACCATACCAACTTCAAAAAGTCATATCTGGACCTATAAGAAACGAAATCAAGCCCAGGAGGACTCAATGGAAATATGGAGGAGAGAAAAATAGGCTGGGATAACAAGTGTTGGCTGATGTTGAGAAGAAAATCTCTGAAAATGCAAAACATAGAAGGAACCCCAATTCAGATGAAGAACCCACTATGTAGACTTCAAACAACTATATCTCAAACTACATGCAAAAAAATCGATCCATCAATAGATCGATGTAAATATGAGATATAGGAGAATAATCCAGAATGTATTCATTCAGTAGGCCAAATCCAAAAAAACTCAGAAACTTCCGAGGAACAAAATATAATGCCAATGGACAGAGTCAATGATTGTTTTTAAACAAATGTCATTTGCAAACTGTCTGAGGGAGAAAATGTATCACTCATGATTTTGTTAAACTTCTCTTTGTAATCCTCACATATTCATTTTCAATATGTGAGAAAAGAAATGTAAGGAAAATGAAATGAATGGTCATGAGAACTGAATGGTCTCTCTTTTGTCTTATAAAAGCGAATTGATATGATAGAAATAATACTTTTCCCATTGTACAGACAATTGATACTCTTATTTCTGAATATATAAAGAGAAAAATACATTTCTGAAGTCATAAATGTTTGCAAATTCTTGTGAGACTATTTTGTACTTGTATTTATTAATTAAGTTTTCGGGGTATTGATCATATGAACTATTTATGTGCTTAGTATTCAGGATTCTTACGTTGTTTTGATTTCTTATGAGAACAGGGATGATGTTACATATTTCTTTTTCAACTATTTGAGACGATTTCTACAATATTATTGTGCTAACATTTATGGGTTGTCATGAACTATTTATGTTGTTTAGATATTACCTTTCACTATACTCATTCTTTTAGCTTTGCTCACAAGATAAGTTAGAATTAGTTAGGATTAGAGTAGTTTCCTTTCAGTTAGTTTAGCCTTAGTATTATTTAGAACTCTTTGCGGGGAAGTCTGTTGTCTTTCCCATTTTTTTCTTTTAATTCTAAGCGGCAGTGAGGCCCATAAAATTGTAGCAAAATCCTACACCAGAAAAGAGTAAGTATGATAGGGACCTTCAATCCTACACCAGAAAAGAGTAAGTATGATAGGGACCTTCCATCAACATTCTCCCTCATCTACTTGACGGACCATTTGGACCCATCAACAAAAATGGCGCTATAAGGAGGGCTAGATGACAAGTTGAGCCTATGGATTCATTCTTGTTATTATTTTTTTTTTAATTTACTAATGGATCCATCCCATATCCCTTTATGGAGGTGTTTTTCTAGTACTGTACCTCCAAAACCTCCTAGAAATATTTTACATTTCTTGTCACGACTTAGATTTGATGGAGAGAGTGAAATATCTACATCTGAACATGCTTTATATTTCTGGAAATGTTGTTGTTCTCACAATATTATTGATGGAAATATCATTTGCAAGTTGTTCACTCTCACTTTTGTAGGTCGGGTTAAGCGCTGGTGCGAGACTTTTCCAACCACCTCTATTCACACATGGGAACAATTTATGCATGAATTTTTGCATGCTTTTGAGAATTATTATTATGATATTTTGTGTGCATATTTTTTATAGATTAAGAAGAACGAAGATGAATCCCTTGAAGATTTTTTTATATGATTTACTCGTCTTTTATCTAGATTTCCTTTGGATGATAGGACCTCTAACAATGATTTGATTTCTTGTTCATTTTCTCTTGCTAATGAAACATACAAACCACTGAATGAAGAATCTAAATCACATTTTAATATTTCCCCACATGTTGATTTGGATTTAAATAAAAATGTTGAAAAAGTGAATGGTTTAGATGGACTCCATATGTTGGGATATTTCTTTACTATAGGGGATATATATCAGATAGAAAAAAATAATTCAGAAGAGACATATGGATCCTCCCACCACTCCATTCCCTCTTTATTTCCTTGTGACAGAAAAGAGACCTCTTGTGGAAATTCAAGTTCATATTTTTTTGTAGTTGACCAAGAGGAGGGTTTTCTTGTTGATAATGGGACACTTCGGGTCACACCAATGCTTATGTCAGGTTCTCATTATCCTATATCATATTTTCCATCACAAGAAATGGAGGAGAAAGCTATGCAGAAAAATTTAAATAATGATCATTTTGTCAATGCAAAAAGTCTGGACACTCGTGAAATGAATTCTTCCTCACCCATGGATAATTTGAAATTAATTCCTCTTGATTTGAATTTTTCTGTTGTTACAAATTCTCCTGATATAACTGACATAGAGAAAGAATGTTTTCCTATTGTTGATGATTCATTTATTAAGATTTCTTGTTCTGAGAATTATTTTCATTTTCTCCCATATTCTAACTGTGAATATGCTTTGGAAGATATTTCAGATCTTCATGTTGCGCAAGAGAAAGACAACCACACTGATATTTTCACTTTAGGAAAATAAATCAACATACAACACATACCTCCTTTATCACAACAATCTACATTTTTCTTGGAGGAGGAAAACCATCTTGAGGAAGAATGTGTTGGTTCTGAAACCATTCCTAGTATGCATCCCACCAATTCACAATCATCCAATGATGTTTTTAAATACGAGGAACTACCATTCAGGGAGTCACTTTCTGAAAATTTTTCTTGTTATAGAAAGGATTTTAATTATCTTATTGCTTCCTCTTATTATTATTTGTATCCTGATCTCTTTAATGGTTTGACTTTGAAACAAACCACCCACCATCTAATTCAAATAAATTCAATGGGATTGACCCATTTTGAAGTACTTGATGGTGGTGATAGGAATATGGAAGATCGAGAGGATAAGACCTCTTCCAAAGAAATTATTAATTCTATGTATTATCAACCTTTTTCATGGGATAAAGGTAATGTTGTAGTAGATGTATATCAGACCATGCCTTCTTTTTCTTCATCTTCATTTTTTTTTATCAATATTGGATCTTCTTGTTCGAGTAGCCCTTTACTAGATATTGTTGTTACTAATGGATCTCACCATTGTCTTGAAATTACCTCTCATACCATGGTGGATGATTTTCTATGTAGATCATTTGTTACCACTAATTTTTCTCAAGTTAATAGTTACTTGAAGTGTGATTCCAAGGAGGCTTGTCAAAATAATGAGGTACTTTGGTCTACAACAATGGTTATGCCATGCCCTCATTCTTTTCGTTTGTCTTTAGGGATAAACAACTTTATTAGCATGAATGTTCTCTCACCGAGCACACTTTACACATATTCTATGGATGATTCTCATTTGGTATGCTACTTTCCTTTGAACTCCCTCCATCAACTATATGATAGTCATGGTACATTTTACGATAGAATTAAAGCATTGTTGGAGAGATCTTACTTGGATGGGTTTCCCATGAATTATCAATATGAAATTTTTAGTATGATAAATATAGTTTTTGACGTTTTAATTCTTCCTACTTTTAATTTGTTTTTATTCCAAGTGTTGTTACTGATCTTTTGTTCTGAACATATGTTTGCAGGTTTGGGATTACTTGGATGGCTACATTGGCATTATGACTTTACATAGTTCATTTTTTAGCCACTGTAGCATGGGATAGGATTAGGATAGAATATGATAGTATATCTCCTTTGAATATCTTAAATTTTCTTTCTATTATTTAATTATTTATGTGTTTGAATTCTCTTTTCGTTACTTTTGGATGATCAATAAATAAGTTTCTTGGCAGGGGTGGAAAGAAATAGAAATATTGCACACTAATTTTCCCTTGATTGGATTTTTCAATTTAATTTCGATATGGGGAAAATTTTACTTAATCTTATTCTCAAATTTTTTCCATGTGTTTGGTAATTTTTTTGTCACTGATTTTATGCATATCATTTCTCACTCACTGTGGCATATTGCAAGTGGGATATTTTAAACTAGCATACTATTCATTCCCTCTTGTAATGAAAGTGGACACTCAGATTTGTCGCATACTCATATCCAAATAAGTCCAATCTATAAAAGTTTGCTTAATTAATATTCTTATGAGTTTTGGGCTTGTTGTCCCACACTCAGTAAATGAAAATATTAGTGACTAATTCTACCCATTTGAGATTGAAACCACTCTCGTTCCTTACATTTCTTTGAATGATTATTTTGGGTTTGGAGTTGTTCAAATAATTTCTTTCACATCCAATCTTTTATTTGATCACTTTAAACCAACATGATTTTTCTGTTTAGACCTTTTTATCATAATGAACTTTGTTGATTTTTTATTTCTTTAGAGTTATTTTCTATTAGCACTTTTAGTTTCAATTTCTGGGCATTGTCTGCATAAGTCTTATGTTATGTTCAGTTAGTTTTTCGAAGATACGTTTCATCTATTATCTTGGAGCTCTCCTCACCCAATTTTCAAGTTTCATCTCTTATCTTGGAGCTCTCTGCACCCAATTTTCATCTCATACAAAACAATAAGAGATATTCATTTACACTATCTACATGCATTTTTTCACAATTCTGGATAGTACGACAATTTAAATCTCTCTGCTGATATATTTTTCATAAATTACTTGGAAACCAATATTTCTATTTCTCAACTCAGTAATTGATCAAAGACTCATCTTAGAGCTGTCAATTCAATGAATCTTCATACCTTATGTTTTCTTCAACAATATCTTTTCATCCTTTGGGTTTGTTAATTTTGGGTCACTCATTATAGTCACATTCTTGAGTAATATGAATTTTATCATGGCTGAGAATTACACACTTATATCATGTTGAAACCATTCAAATGTTTGGAAGTTGTAAGTATCGTAATGGAATATATCAAGGCAACTTCTAAGATTCCAATTCTGATTTTTCAACATTTTTTTTCATTTTATCCATGGCAATAATTTTTAATGTGTGAATTCATTGTGAGTTATAACCCATCAATCTATTGGGCCCCACACTCTTCAACACTCCTTGAACTTAAAATCATTATATTCCTACATTGGGAAGATAAACACATTTGGTTCATGTCGATACATCTTCTATTTTAATCCCTCTTACTCACGAGCTTGTTGATTTTGTTTTCTAGATTATATTTCTCATTCTTTGAATGGAAACACTATCTAGTTGAGAGACAACGTATACACTCTTCTTTTTCATTTCACTTTCCTCTTATTCTTTGACATGTGTAAGCATGAGGAAGTGGTTTATGGTTTCTCTACTTGGAACACTCTTGAGAGCTTGAGGCTATCAGTTTCATGAACTTTCCCTTCATGTCAATATTATTATCTATTAGAAATCTGATCTTACTCACTTTATTCAATTTTGTTTTCTAGTTTTCACTTGGGTTGGGGAAGTCAATCCATCTAGGTCGTGACTTGATATCATTCACACCTTTCTGGAGTGTCTTAATTGCTATCATTTCACGATAATTTCCTCTTGCCTCTCATAAGGCTGAAGATGATCATGTTAATGTTTCATATCATTGTCGTAAATAATCAGGGGAAACACATACCTTGAGATGCAATGTTGACAATATTTGAATTATATTTTTATGACTGAGGTTTGTTGATGGATTGACATATTTAGAAGATAAATTCAATTGGAGTCTAATGGTCCTTTTTATTTAATTTGATTGACTCTGATTTCAGGAACAATACATTGTGTCCAGAGATCCAAATCTCACAACAATCATGACACTAAAGTATTTTGGTGAAAGGAATTTTGAGGGAAAGCACATAGTGCTCATATCTCAAGAAGAAGGATGTGATATTTTATTGAATGGAAAACTAATGAATACTTGATGACAACATTGTCCTTTACACATATTTTTATGACAACCAACTTAGTTTAAGTTTACTTTAGCTTAGCATTCTTTTCCTAGAATTAGTTTTAATTCTAGTCTTTACTTTTCAATTTAGTTTAATTTCATTTTAATAATTTAGTCATTTAAGAGGAGGATTTCTTACCAAATTGCCTAAGAGATGATCACAACATTCTCTTTTGTATGCAAGTCAGGAAAATAGCTTGTGCAACTAGCAACTCTGAATATTTTCTCTTGAAATGAAGGAAACTCAGGGAAGTGTTAATCTAAACTTGGTTGATCAGATATCTTTGTGACATTTTTTATCAACATGGATTATCACCAATTAAAAAGTTGATCAAAAACATATTCTTGTTCATTTATTCACATATTTCTTTCTGATCTAGTTGATGTTTGGAGTCATTTTAATGAATATTTTGATGACCTCCATAACTGTCATCTTTCCCTCTTTTCCTTACCAGACCAAATTATTTGAATCTTTGGTATTAATGATTATATTTTATGGAAAACATAAAATGGCACTTTGGTGAGAAATGTAATTTTTGTTATGGGAAAATTCAACGCTTTCGAAATTACAAAGGAATTGCTTATGTCTTGAAATCTTGAGAGATTATGGGCTTGTGGAATGTCTGATGTAATTGACTTTTGAAAATCTGTTTTGAGTCAACATCTACATTAACCCATGTTGCTTGATTCCCATAAAATTGTTTTGTTGCACTAAATGAAAGGAATTTTGTATGTGACAAGTGGATTGGAGAATTGTGTTGCAAATATTTTCCACTAGATCATCAATTCTTGTACTCTGGTTTGTTTTCATTTCAGATTAGAAACTCTGGGAATATTTTCATTAGGATTGATATTGAATGGTTCACATTTCTTGATTGGTTATTTCCCTTGGCTTCCTCTCCAATATTTCACTGAAAACACTTTTCTATTGCTTCCACCAAATTTATTACTTGTTGATTGGTTCTATTATTATTTTTCATCAAGTTTTCATCCTTTTGATGAATGACACCATAGTTTCATATTTATTTTATTTTAGTTTTTTTTTTTTTTTTGCGAATTGACTTCTGATTTCATTGCTTTTTTTTTTCTTGCATGGATCCCTTTCATATTTTGATTTGAATGTTGGTATTTCCCTTAGCTGATTTGAATCTCAGTCTTCCTTGAGGATTACTCTTTAAAATTTGAGTGAGTTGTTGGTCAATTTTGGTCACATACTGAAAATTTTACTTACAAGTCATAAGATGCATGGGACGCTCTATCTGAATGAACATTTATAAAGTTATCAACTATAGATATGGACTAATATTTGTGATGGAACACATGATCCTGTTGAGCGTACCATGATAATCCATAAGTATAGGAAAGTGTCTACCCAATCTTTTATTTGAGCTACATCCACTTCACATTAATGAAATGGCCCATAATATGATGGTTTTTGGGGAGACATGTGGGTTAAACTAAAATGCATAACATCTACTCAACAAATCAAAGTAACTCTCATATCACCCCGCTTCCTTCACACCCTATGTGCATATGCATACCTATTTCTAAAATATAAAAGGGTGAGCATATTCTAAAATAAAAAATGAAGTTGAAAGCACTATTAATAGTGTGGGAAGTACAAGTAAACTCATCGAGGCTATGGACCCTTGCTGGTAGCAGGGCTATTTTTGTATGGTACTGAGGCAACTTTGTTAGGGATATGGATGTTCATTGGTAGTGAAACAATGCCAGGAAAAGAGAGACGAGGAACACACTTATACAAATGTTTGCTCCTTAATAAAAGTGAAAACCCATGGTTGAACCAAAGCTAATATGAAGTGTGCAACCAATAAAAGAATTTATCTCATTATTTGGCTCTCTGAAAAGTCTGTGTTAGATTACAAGTACTAGAAATATTAGGTTATATCTTTTATAATTTTGGCATCATTGTGGTACCCATGATTATTGGAAAGTTTCCTGTAGTTTGTTGAGCTTTATATATTTTTTAAATTTAGATTTGAAGTAAAGGCCCTAGACTTCTATTGATAGAGATAATTAGTTGTTCCAGTGTGTCACCATTTGTTGTGTCCACAACAACTCCCTTTAATTTTACTTTTACAAGAGAAAGGAAAGGGACCGCCTGCTAAATTTTCAATCCTATTATTTAATCCTCTACTACTTGAGCCTAATTCTATTTCTTTTCCTGCCTTGAGGGAGTTGGGTTTTGGTCTTGATTGATGATTGTTTTGATGAAGGTTCATTATCTCTATTGATATTATGATTTCAAATGTCATCATGAGTTTTATTTCACTTATGATGTTTCGTCGACATTTGTGTGTGGGAATTACCACATTATATTCATATCTATTACAAATTCCAAAGTGCTTGATGATCTTATGTGGTTGTAGGGTTTGATGATTTAGTGCTTGTCTTGAATGAGTTTGATCTTGGTTATTAATCATTTTTCTGAATTAATTATTCAAAGTCTACATACTATTTATAGCATGTGGTGCCTAACATCTTCATCCTTATACTCTTATATATGGAACAAATCTTAACTTAAATCATTAGGTCATTAATCATTTCTATGTGTTGGATATTAGGTACATGCAACCATCATATTAGCTATTTAATTCAGATCATAGATAATTGCCTATGAGAAACCTCTCCTCTTCATTTTATTTATTTTCAATACTGATTCATTTTTTAGAAAATGATTGCCAGATTCGACTATCCAAGGGTGATGATGAGTGACTAGGGCTCACACTTTCTGAATGAGAACATTTAACAACTCACTCAAGAGTTCATGATCCATCACCAGAAGAGTACTCCCTATCATCCTCAAGCTAATGGTATGGTTGAATCTATTAATAAAATTTTAGAGAATGCTTTAACCAAAGTTTGTAATGTGCCGTGTGATGATTGGGATTAGCACGTCCCTGTGGTATTATGGGAGTTACATAAGATCACTTGTAAGAGGTTGAAGAAGTGAAAACCATTCATAGCATTCTAGAGTAAAAAAACAATCAGGCCCCTAGAATTTGTCATTCCTAGCCTTTGTGTTTCTCTAGAGACCCATATGACAGATGCAAAATCTCTCAAGAGCAATTTTCAGATCACTAATTTTTATTCCTGATCACCATGGAAAATCTTCTTGAAGCATTGGGATATCTCGCAAGTGGGATATTTTAAAGGGTATTATTCTTTCCCTCTTGTAATGAAATGGGAATTTAGATTTATCCTATATTCACATCTACATGATTTTGATCTCGAAAAGTTTGCTTAATTGATATTCTTATGAGTTTTGGGCTTGCTATCCCACACATTGTAAATTGAAAAGTTTGAGTGACTAAAATATTCCCATATGAAATCCAAGCCACTCCAACTCTTTGGAATCTCTTTATAATATTATTTTTACTTGGTTTTGGATTTTTCCAAATGATGTCTTTCCGAATTGATTTTTTCTTCGATTACTTTCAACGAACATGAATTTTATGTATACATTTTTTAGCAGAGTGATCTTAGCTTACTTTTAGTTCTTTTGAGTCATTTTATTTCAATAATTTTAATTTTAATTTCTAGGCATGGGTTTCATAGGTCTTATGCTCTGTTCAGTTAGTTGTTCAAAGAGGATTTCTATCCTTTATCTTGCAACTTTTATCACCCAAGTTTCCTATCATACACAACAACAAGAGACATTCAATCACATTGTCTAGATTCATGTTTGGACATTGTGGAAAACACTATTGTTTAAATATTATGTTGATATATTTTTCAGAAAATTACTTGGGAACCAATCCTTTTATTCCCCCAACTCACTGGTTGACTAAGTTCTTGATCCTAGAATTGTCAATCCGATGTATTTTTAGACCTTCTATTTTGTTGAATAATATCTTTTCATCCTTTGGGTTTGTTGATTTGAGTCACTCATTATGGTTACATTATTGGATGAATTTATTTCTATCATGGCTTAATGATTTCTCACTTGCATCATCATGTTGAAATTATCCAAATCCTTGGATTTGTAAATATATTGATGAAATATCTCCATGCAACTTCTAAGGATTTTAATTTTTGTGTTCTCAACATCTATTTCAACCTCAACCGTGGTAATAATTTTAAAGATATGAATTTCTTATGGCTTTTAACTCATTAATTTATTGGGCCTCACACCCTTCAACACTCTTTGAACTCAAAATGAGTTTATTCATAATCAGAAAAGTTGATCATTGTTTGGGTTAGTTTTGAATATCTTTTATTTGATCCCTCTTACTCATGATCTTGCTAATTTTTTTTCTAGATTATATGTCTCATTCTTTGAGCGGAAAACCTATCTAGTGGAAAGGAAGGCTATGCAATCTTTTTTTTCATTTCACTTTACTCTTATTCATTCACATGTGTAGGATCGTGGAAGTGGAATTTATGGTTTCTCTACTTGGAACACTCTTGAGAGATTGAG
>CBVK0100294861.1:0-10920 GCA_900067695.1 Picea abies
CTAGCTTGAAAACTAGGGTATTAATAGATGAAAGAAGGTTTGATATGAGTAGATCTGGCAAGAATAGTGAAAGATAGATTATACCTATGCATAGAAATAATATTTGGACTAACGAATGGATGCAGGATCCTAGAAAGAATTTGTTGCAGGTTAGTTACCATGATCCTAGTGCACAGTACAAGAGAGGTTGGGGATCATTTAAAAGAAAGAGAGGATTGACCCTCTGTTATAGTTGCAAAAGACTAGGGCATATTGCTAAGGAATTCTCTGGAAGAAGACCTATTTGTCTTTGTTGTAAGGCTATGGACCATGAAGTGATGGATTTCCCTAGAATGATCGCTAAGCTTGAAAGAATGACTCTGAACTAGGAGAACCCTAAGGCAGATCTAGAAACTAAGGCTATAGCAGAACCCCATAAAGAATTAGAGAAAGTATTGCTGCAAATAAATGAAACCCTGAATGGTCACCGACATGTCAGGTTATCAAGTATCTTTAAAGAAAAAGAATGCATTGAAGCAGGAATAGGAGACTTCGACATTGATTGTGTTCTAGATGAAGACACACAAGTGAATATCATGACATAAAGAACTTGGGAAGATATGGGAAGGCCTTCTATGATCCCTTCATTAGGAGGAATAGGACTATTAAGAGGAAAGTTGCTAAATGTATGTGGGAAGCTCGCTCAGATACCTATGAACGTTAATGGAACTTCGACAGAGGAATATTTTGAGATTATTAAGTTTATCGAAGACAACACCCTTTTTACCATGTTAATAGGAAAACCTTGGATTGACAGAGCTCACGCCAGACGAAAGAAATAAGAAGAATCCTCGAAGCAGAAGAAACAAGACTTAAAAGATTTCATGACTACAAGGATCACATAATTGATTGAAGAACATGAGAACAGATCAAAGCTATTTGACACTAGAAACCCTGATGTTGAAGTTGTAGGAACATCAGAGGAAACCTGGAAGACTGAAGTACTTACTCAAAATAAAGAAGAGGTATTACCCTTGAATTCTAGGAAAGAATCTCAACAACGCGCAGTGACTATGTTAAAATAAGATAAGAATCAAAATGGAAAAAATAATACTGAGACGAAGCTCACTGGAAAGAAGGCTAGAAAGATAAATAAGAAGAGGGCTAAGATTGAAAAGTTATAGAAGATTATAGAGGGAACTTCGGTTTATTGTTTTTTGCAAAATTGGAGCTTCGCTGGGATATCAGAACAACGACACATGGCACTTCGCCATGGAGAATAAATATAGCTGTTGGGGCCGATATATCCGTTCAACTTCCACTCTGAATGGACAGAAAAACAATAAAGGTTCGTCATCATACCATTGGACTGCACCATAACGGATTGAACAAGAGTTAATAGGGGCTCATAATCGTTGCATGCGAACCATTGTTGAGTTGCCTACTTATCCCTTCGCGCCATGTACATAGAACACTTTTTCTAACTGAGAATTTGAAGCCCTCAGACTGAACGAATTGCATACAGTGATCATTGTTCCCTTGCTATTATTCCAGTGCAGTTTCTAAGTCCATCATGACCTTGATAATTTTAATCCCGAGCATATATGTTCGACGATCTCACCGCAGTTGAAGAATTAGTGACATAAGTTATCCTCGAATTGATGACAGAAAGAGTCATGTCAGAGAGAGAAATGTCTATAGGTGTACAAGCATCTTCGATGAGAGGACTGCATGCCTCTCCGTCCACTGATCGAGCCGGACCATCCTGACCAGCTGATGAGAAACGAACGAAGCATAGAGACAATATCGCGAATGCCAAGATGATTCCTATTATTTTACCCACCTATATACCACCTCTGAGTGGCGCAATCAATCAAGACAATGTGTAAAGAGACTTTGAATACACTTTGGTCATTGCGTACCTTTAAAAAAAGGTGTGCGCAGTTCATGCTAACCAAGATAAGCTCGCAGCGTTGAAGTTTAGCGACTTCAACCTCAACGACAGGAAGGTTTACAACATGCTCACCCCGCATAAGCATCTGACGAGAAAAAAAGGAAATAACTCAAATATTACACCTCATTCATGGACCCAAAACCTCGCGCAGTCCACCCTACTGAATGTTATGAAAATTCCACACTTTGGGCGACACTAGGAGGTGAACGCATGCGTCAAATTACTATTGTCTTGCTATCATGGAGGTTATTTGTGGTTGAACCACTGCATCACAATGGATCTGACATTGATCAATCGGATCATAGGGCTAAGCATGCAAGGTCCCGACCCACAGGATTTCTACCCCGGAAAGACCGCGGATCACGCTCTCGCTCAGAGGATAAAGGATACTTATGGTGATGTAGAGAAGGGCACGCGAGGCTACAAGATAGCCTCTATCCAGAGAGATGTAGTGCGCCTAGCCTGTCAACTGATCGCAGGGAAATTAGTTCGCAAGAACCGGCCCACCCAAGTAACCAGATTTGTATTCGACCTCGTAGGTAAGTGCGCGAAGGGCCTACACATGAATTGGGCAAGTACTTGGTGAACCAGTTAGAAATAGACTGTAGGGAGGTGCAATACCAAGGATATGATTTCCACTTCAGTTGGCTTCTCATCTTAATCGCGTTCATCGCATGGGAGATGCCGGAAGGTGAAACCTTCCCATACATCGAGCCCTTTGAACCACTGGCCGCAAAGTTTAGTACGATGTGGTACTCCAGTGACATGAACAGTGAGATCGGAAGAGCGTCGTGTAGGGAAAGAGTGTAGATCTCGGTGGTCGCCGTATCATTAGCCTGTCAACTGATCGCAGGGAAATTAGTTCGCAAGAACCGGCCCACCCAAGTAACCAGATTTGTATTCGACCTCGTAGGTAAGTGCGCGAAGGGCCTACACATGAATTGGGCAAGTACTTGGTGAACCAGTTAGAAATAGACTGTAGGGAGGTGCAATACCAAGGATATGATTTCCACTTCAGTTGGCTTCTCATCTTAATCGCGTTCATCGCATGGGAGATGCCGGAAGGTGAAACCTTCCCATACATCGAGCCCTTTGAACCACTGGCCGCAAAGTTTAGTACGATGTGGTACTCCAGTGACATGAACAAGCAGTGGAAATAAAATGTCGTCTTCCACACTTATTACACCAGCTGAAGACTGCTATCTAGTTTGAACCTCGCATAACCATGAACACACTCCATAGTTTTAGACCCTTGATGAAATTCAGTGCGGATCACAATTTCATCTATATCACAATGCGCGTTGATGAGCATAAACAACAACTGCAGTTATACTACAAGTTGACGAAGGATGAGTTGGAGGAGATTACCAAGGAATGGTCGGAGAACCTCCTTGTTCCAGTGGACCCCGTGGAGCTATCTGATATTGACAATCCAGAAGGAGTGCATGATACACTTGGACCAAGCAAGACAAAGAAGAATGAAGAAGCTCAAGATGTAAGCAATACCTCGGTGAAGACTGCTTCTATATCACCTGACCAAGGAGGTGATGACGAAGAGATAAATGGTGCAGAAGTCAAACAGAAGAAAGGTGAGGTTACACCACCTAAAGACGAGGATGACCCCTCGAAGAAAAGGAAGGTTTCCCCTCAGAAACCTTCCTCAAGGAAGAAATCAAAAGCAACTAGGACTAAGTTTGAGACCACCCTCACCTCAGACGACTTCGAATTTATCGTCGCAACACTGAACGATGCTTCGCTGGAGATAGTAGGGAAGAAGGAAGCTAAGTAGTAGGAGGTGTTCAGTCGAATCAAGGTTGAACTTCAAGAAGTGCAGTAGGCACTACAGTCAAGCCGCACAATTTCTACTGTGCCTCTATCAGCAGGAACACCAGAAATAGGAGATGATCTAGCTCAACTCCATTGTATCCCTGATACAGTCGAAGCTCGCCTTCAATGAGCACATGAGGAGACAACGTAAGCCACCCAGTATTTGGCACAAGAACAAGAAGACCTTCTAGAGTAGCACAGTACTGCCAAATAGGAGAATCTTGATCTGCAAGAGAAGTTCGATGAAGAAAAATCCCAGTTGCGTAAAGAAAAGGAATAGTTGCTCATAGAGCAACTTGAAGTTAAGGAAATGGTTCACAGAGCACTTCGCTCTGTGATAGTCATCGATACAGCTCAACAACAGATCCATATGCTTCAAAGAAAAGTGATGGAAGTCACTCAACAACTTCAACCTGTGCAAGATAAGGCATGTCTTTTGTTTACAAAGGTCAAGAGCCAAGGAGCAGAGCTAGAACATGTCGTCCTCACAATAGAACAATGCCTAGAAGAGCCAATGAATGACGCAGTGATCCAATATTTCATTGAATAATAGACAAATCAACAAGTCGAAGCAACTCGAGCCAATAGCAAGGCGTTCGAGGCAGAATTTCTTAGACCAGAGTGACTCGGGATGAGTCACAGGTGAGTGTTGGGGGCCTATTGGCCCTTGAGCAAGTTTTGGGAATTTCTTGGTCATGTTGACCTATTTTGGAACTTTGACATCCTGTCGAAGGAGGAGCGCAATATGAAGTGAAGATCATGAGATATCGGCCCCATTTTGGGCCCCTTTTTGGGTTTTTGGGAATATGTAACGGGAATGGGATGTCGCCCATGGGTTTACCCATGTTTAGGCCTATTTTGTATGTATATATAGATGTCTAGGCCATATAGAGAAGTAGTGGGTGATATATCTGTGTGATGTAGGCTAGGTTCCAAGAGTTGGATCTGTGTGATCAAGGCTTGGTGCATTCGGTGTAGGACTTGCAGAGCTAAGTGCAAGTCCCTAGGAGAGACTGTAGAAGTCTTTGTGTTTTAACACAAGGAAGAAGGATCTAGCGATCTGTGCAGATCTTCTATCCTGTGTGGGGTAAGGATTGTGAGGCTCTGTCCTTGTAACCGATTGATTGAAGACAATAAAGAAGAAGAGTTGGTGGACATAGCCCCAGGGTGGGGTTGAACCACGTAAACACTATGTTATGTGGTTTGTGCTTTGTCTTGATGTGTTCATATGTTATATGCTAAGTCTTATGATATGTTTAAGATAGATCTGCTTATGCTTAGTACCACTGATAAGTATAATGATAGATCTGATATACATGAATATGCTCAGTGCTTGATCTACCAGATCTGACATATTTATTTATGATAATTGCTTGAATACATTAGATCAGTGTTAATGCTGGGAAGTTCTATCTTATAAGTGAAGTGGTTATTGACTGTATATTGTGGAACTAATGGTTCTAAGTTCTTTATTAAGTAGTACAATCACAGATCTGTGTCCTGGCTAAGGTTGCAACCACTTGAGTCCTAAAACCACCCCTGCCTCTACCTCGGGTGAGACTTCATCTGCTTCGCAGGTGTTGCCGAAAGGGTCTATAGTTAGGGATTTGTTGCTGCACTGTTGTAGCATTGAAACCTAGGTCTGCTCCTATGCCAACACCAACACCTTACCCTCCAATACAAGCACAATTAAATCATCCTCAACCAAAAATTCTGCAACAATTAAAATTACCTGCAACTCAAAACCCTCCAATACCAACACAATTACCCACAATCGGTTCCTAATCGAAATAAAAAAACTCTTCAGCATGTCTTCAATGCTGATTTGTAGACCTTTCCAACTTGCTTGATCACTCCAGTACCCTTGCAAGACATACATTTAAGGTCAAGAAAGATCCTTCAAAATAAAAACCCCATAGTTGTCATTGAAAAATAAATTTAAGAGGATGAAGCTCCTATCCAAACATCTAATTGTGAGCACCCTTCTGATGGGATTGTCACCACCACACAAAAATTTCTTATTTTAAATTCAGAGTAACCTTGGGCACCCAAAAACCCTCCTTTCCCATAAATTCTAGCTTTAGAGAAACCTATGGCCCAACTTGAATTTGACTTGGAAACAAAAATAAAAAAATGTTTTTGTGAAAATTCCCTTGGTACAAGCAATAAAATACATGGCTATCTACGCAAAAACAATAAGGGAATTATGTATTAAGAAACGTAGGAGAAAAAGGAAAGACCCCCCTACAATTCAATTTATAGGTCAATTAGCTTAGCTAACGTCCAAAAAAGTTAGAATGGAGAAATATGTTGATCCTAGAAACCCAATAGTCAATGTCTACATCAACAATGTTCCCTTGAAAAACACCCTAATTGACCTAGGGGAATAAATAAATGTTATGATTGTAATAACTATGGAAATGTTACAATTTGATGGCCTCCGACCCACACCCACAGTGCTATAGCTAGCTGATAGATCCTGAATAAATCCTGTCAGTGTTTTAGACATTGTCATTGTCACCCTGGCCTCATGGGAATACCCCATGGACTTCTTGGCTATTCAACCTAAGACTACCATGGAGGGTTGTCCCTTGATTCTTGGGGGACCTTGGTTAGCTATAGTTGAAGCCTTCATTGGATGCATATCCGTGGAAATGACTATATTAAATAGGGCACCTATGAAGAAACGTATCCTCTATCCACCTACAAAACCAATAGTAGAAGATTCCATGTGGGTAGAAGATCTCTACAAAGATGAAAAAATCACACAACTCCTTTTAACCATTGAACATCAAGGGGTATGAAAGAACAAACTGAAGATAATTTACTAAATCAATTCATCTCCACCATAGATGATGCACAATATCATGAATCATACTCTCCATATGATATCATATTTAGTATTGTTTTTAAGAAAAAATGTGATTTGGAGAGTTCATCATCCCTTCCCGTGTAATCCATTAAATAAAGTTCCAACCCTTATAGTGTTCTTGTTGAGATAAACCCAGGTAAATTTGTAAGCATTAACTCTCAACTGGACCAAGATAAAATAGAACAATTAATTTGGGTACTACAAGAACAATATGGTGCATTTGCATGGGATTACAAAGACACGCGTGGCATTCTCCCTGATACTTGCAAACACCATATCTCTACTAAGGAGAATGCTAGACCCATTCATAAACCACAATTTCGCATGAACCCCTCTCTAAAATATATTGTGAAGGAAGAAATCCAAAAATTATTGAATGCCAACTTCATATACCCAATCTATAATAGAAAGTGGGTTTCACCACTTGTCATCGTGCCCAAGAAAAATGGTAAATGGAGAATATGTGTCGATTTTAGGAAAATTAATAAAGAAACCTTGAGATATTATTTCCCATTGTGATTTATCAATCAAGTGTTGGATACCTTGTCAGGTAAACAATATTTTTCCTTCCCAGATAGTTTTAGAGGGTATAATCATATTCAGATTGCACCAGAAGACCAATAACAGACCACATTCACATTCCCATGGGGATCATTTTCCTATAGAGTTTTTCCATTTGGTTTATGAAATGCTCTTGCCAAATTCCAAAAGGAAGTATTAGGTGTTTTTTCTGATTTAATTGATTAATGTGTAGAAATCTATTGGATGAATTCTCTGTCTATGGTGATACTTTTAAAGAAGCACTTGACAATATGGAAAAAGTCTTGATTATATTTCAGGAAGCTTGCATTTCTTTAAGTAATGAAAAATGTAGGATGTTATCAAAAGAAGGTATTGTTCTTAGGCATCACATTTCTAGTACAGATATCAAGGTAGACCGAGCCAAAATCAAATTCATGAGGAGTCTTCCAGCACCATGATAAAAAAAAGAGGTAAGAATTGTTTTGGGTCACGTCAGTTATTATAGGAGATTCATTGAAATTTTACAAAGATTGCAACACCCATGTTCAAATTGCTTATTAAAGATATTGATTTTTTATGGGACTCACAGTGTCAAATTCCTCCGAGGAATTTAAAGAAAAAATATCCACAACACCAGTACTTAGGGGGCCTAACTAGACCCTCCCCATTCATGTTAGTACAAATTCTTCAAACACAACCCTCATAGATGTTTTAGGTAAAAAATAATATCATATATCCTATTCCATCTATGTCATAAGAAAAAACTTGACACCAGTTGAGCTCAATTATATCGTCACCGAAAATTAATTCCTAGTTGTCATGTATGCCATAAACAAATTCAGACACTATATAATAGGTTACAAAGTATTTATTCACGCATACCACTCTGCCATAAAATTATTAATGAATAAACCAATCACCAGTGGTAGAATCACTAGATGGTTGTTATTATTGTAGGATTTTAACATCACTATAGTAGATAGGTCTGGGAAGGAAAATCTCATTGTATATTTCCTCTCCAAAATCCAAAATGGAAGCGAAAATGATCTTGTAGATGATATTTTCCCAATGAACATCTATTTTCTATTTCTACTAACTCTCCATGGTTCGCATATATAGAAAATTATTTGGCTACAGGGAAATTGTTGCAACACCTTTATTCACGGGAAAAACAACAAATTGCCAAGCTTAGTGCCAACTATTCATGGATCAGAGGTGACCTATTTTGTACTGGACCAGATCAGATTATTAGAAGATGTGTACGAGAAGATGAGATGTTTGACATTTTGTGAGCTTGCCATGATGGTCGATGTGGGGGCCACTTTGCTGAAAAGAGAACAGTCCACCAAGTACTTCATTAGGGGTACTACCGACCAACAATATTCAAGGATTCTAAAAGATATGTAAGGAGTTGCGACATCTGCCAAAGGATGGGGAGGTCAGTGCAAGCTGAAGAAATGCCCCTACAACCATAGGTATTGATTAAGCAATTCGAAATATGGGATCTGGACTTCGTAGGACCAATTTCTCCTGCATCAAAAAATAAAAGGGCATATCTTAGTTTGTACAAATTATGTAACCAAATGGAAAGAAGAAAAATCTCTATATCAAGCTAGTGAAAAATCAGTTGTTTATTTTCTTTATGAATATATTTTTACCCAGCTAGTGAAAAATCAGTTGTTTATTTTCTTTATGAATATATTTTTACCCGTTTTGGTGTTCCAAGAGAGATTATGATAGATCAAGGAGTGCATTTCATGTCAAAGATGATTTAATTCATTACACAAGAATATCGGATAAATCATCACAAATATTATACATATCATCCACAAGGTAACATATAGGTCGAGTCTACCAACAAAGTGTTGGAGGCCATTCTAACCAAGACTGTGCAATTTCATGATAAGGTCTGGGAAGATAGACTTCTGGAGGCACTGTGGGCCTATAAGATTTGTTATCGCGAAAATTGTAGGTTGGGAAAATAGCGACCTAATCCACTGGATGGTGATAACAGTGGGAGATTTTACCCACCATCAACTCAGATAAACCCTCCCTCTCTTTTGTGAAGGAAGAATCTAACAAAAGGGGGAGTCTCAGGTGACCCTAGGGGGATGTGAGATGGAAAGCGATACTTATGAAGATATGCCCCTACATGTCAATTTTCTGGGTGGATATTGGGTTGACAACAAGCTTCAGAGGTGGTTTATGGTTACCAAGTGTTTGATTACTTGCAAAATATGGTAGTACCTTCCCGAGACACAAGAAAAGGAAAGACATAGGCTAAACAATCCAATGGAAAAGCAAGTTAAGATTTTTGTTTCTATTTGCAGCAGTCAATGGAAATTTATATCAGCAAGTAAAATAATCAATTATTGAAAATTTCTACCTAAAGCATCAAATAATTGTTGGAGAATAAAGAGATCGGAAGAGCACACAATCTAGGCTTAGAAGTCAATTTCCACGGTTGAAAAGTGAGTAAATGATGAAATAAAATGAAGTTTTTTGCAGCCCTAAGGGCTGTAGCATTAAATTTATTTCAGCAATGAAATCCTTGGCTAAAAGAGGATGCCCTTAGGGCATAATAAATCTTATAACACGAAGAAAAGTTTCCAACTTAAACAATTGTGATATCTCGTAATTCTACGTATCCCAATGCAATGATTTTATTTCTCCAATGTAAAGGATTAGTGATTTTAACTATTGGGTTATGGAGTTTTTAAAAATTAAAGAGCTATTAGTGATACTTCCTTGGGGGTGTAAGCCCTTTTACTCCCCAGGGCAAGCAAGACTAGCTAAGGAAAACCCTAGGAGGGTATAAGCCCTTTTACTCCTCCTAGCATTCCTTTATGCAATAAATTATTCCAAGACAAATATGATGGGCTTAGTGGGGTTGCATGCCCTTATAATCCCCAAAATATTATCAAATTAACCTTATGACAAAGAAAATAATCAATAACATGAAATATTCCTTACCTAGTCCAAGCATTAACAAGATAAACTCCTTTTAACCAAGAAAATCCACCATAAAAGCAAGAAAAATCCTCCAAGAAATATAGTGCCTTAATTCTTCATCCAATAGCCAAAGAAAACTATAGCAAGAGATATTAGCAAAAGATTTAGAAAAAAATTCCCAAGTAGGGTTCAAATTTCAGCCAAGAATCTTATCTGAGATGGGAGAGTTATGATGTAAAAGTGAAATGAAATGATCTTTATTTATACAAATCCTAATAAAAGTGGTTTTCCACTTAATTTTGGGGTAAACCACAAAGTAAGGGGAAAACAAACCTACTTTTCCCCTTTACAATATAAAATTCAATTTAACTTTGAAAAATGCTCAATAGAAACCCTAAAGTGATGTCATCCCTCTTCTAGGGTGATGTTTTGGCACTTTTGCAAATTGTTGGAGTGGAAAGTGAAATTCGTTGGGCCCTCTAGGGTATCCCTCCAATGTGCTAGACCTTTCTCCTCCAATTCAAACCCTCATCCATCAAAACATGTCAAGTTTCAAGTCAACCAACACCACCACCCCCACCCTAGCACTAGGGTGATGTCAACCTCCTCAAAGGTGACGTTTAAGCCTCAAGAGAAAATCGTTGGGATAGAAAAGGGTTTGGTTAGGTCCTACAAGGTGTCGCTTCAGGCCTTCGAAGTCTGTCATCGTTTTCTAGTGTGTGGGCCATGGCATCTGACCTGTGGGATTCAACCCCCAAGGAAGCCCAAGCTAGGCTTGTTCTTCCAAATCTGTCCACCAACTAGGTCTTGCAAA
>CBVK0100294887.1:0-11550 GCA_900067695.1 Picea abies
TTCAATGTGAGGTTTTTCCATATCTCTATTCTTTTCATAGATGATGAGGGGTTTTGCAAGGATTAACATGGATTTTCTACTAAAACAATATTTGGATTTAAGGGGAATTTTGTCCCACAACAATAAATTATGGTAGGCATTCTAAACCCTTCCCAATTATTTATTTTAACCTTGAATCATTGAAGGAATTTATATTCTCATTTTTTGTTAGGTATGACCATTTTGGCCCTCTTCATGTTGTTGTGAAATCATATTTGAAGACATGACATATTATTGGTCATTCATTCAATTAAATGGTTGTCCTACTTTTTCTACTTAATTTAGGGTTCCATATTATGGTTGTTATTTTTTCTTAATCATTGCAAAGTATTCTTGGCGTTAATTTCATGGTTGTGTTGCAGAATTTTGTATAAGATCTTGCAGTTTTTCTTGCATAATTTGAAAATACAATTTGGACTAATTATGGTGCATGATTGAATGATTTAGTTACATCTTCTCTACAATATTCAAATTGGATTTGTTGCCGAAGAAAAAGTCGAGTTCCCAAGATATTTTAGACTTGCTACAATGATTTGATGAGGGCATTTCTTTGATGATAGTGTTCTTGTTTTGAGACTCCATGAAGAAATGAAACCATTGTTATAGGATATTTCAAATGGCAAGTTGTTTGTAGAGGTGAGGAAATGTAGTAGAATTTGAGGGCATTTGAAGACTCACCTAATGATTATGTTCATGTGGGAAGAGATATGATGTCCATATGTTTCTAAATTTCATATCACTTTTCGTATTCAAGATTATAAAGTGAATAAATATGGAACCAATCCAAGAGTTTGATGCCAAATTATTATCTAGATTATATTTATTAGGTATTCAAATATGTAACATCACAGCTATAATCCTTGGTTTAATTGATGCATATTGTAGATATGAATGTGCTTGTGGCCAAGAAATGTAATATGTGAATGATATTTTCTGATTTTTAATAAATAAAATGTGATACTAGCTATTGGGGGACATGGACAAAGATGGAGGGTCAGTTATCCAGAAGAGAGGGGAGTGTATAAGAGGGGTCCAAGGAGGAAATTATTTATGGGTATTAATTGAAACCCACATTCCTGAATTTAATTATCATTGTGTATAAAACTTCCAAGTTCTTGTTTGAGTGTATAGGATCCCAATCATTGAATACATGTAAGAGGGTGGGTGTATAAAGTTACATCCTATAGTTATTGGGATCATGGGGTTGATTACAATAAATCTGGGGATGAGTGTGAGTGACGCAAAAATAACAAGAAAAGAGAGGAAAATCCATATGTCCAGGGGGGTTAGTTTTAGAGAACCAAGTTTTTGCATGAACAACAAGAAGATAACAAAAAGACGAGATATGGAGTTGGAACAACAATGAAGGGTAAATTTTTGGGGGATATTGGAGTTGTTGAAGACTGAAGAAGAAATATATTAGGTTTGCAAAAGAACCAAGTTGCGAGGCCTAAAGAGTGAACTCCTCTATGAGTTGAATTATAACAAGAGGTGATTGTTGTTGTTTTACTAGTAGTTTTCCCAGTAATAAGTTCCATTGAGTTCCCAATTGTGATATTATGTATTACCTATGCTAGAGAGACCATGATAAAAAAATGGGACACTTGATGGATTGAGAGCAGTGAAAGAGTACACACCTTGGGTTGGGAAGGTCGAGAGGAATAGAACTAGTGGAAATCAAGATAGGTGTAGGAGAATTCCAATGTGTTGTGGGATTATCCAAGTTGTGAGTGGACAGTGAGAGACACCGTGTTGTGGGATTATCCAAGTTGTGAGTGGACAGTGAGAGACACCCTCTTCTGTGGATTCCTAGCCCTAGCTCGAGGTGACTTGATGTTGAGTAAATGAAACAATAATTCTATCGTTGGGTGGAATGTCCATCCCAAGCAATCATTTCCACACTTGTTTTAAAAAATAAGTGTTTTTATAATGAATTTGAGTTATATTACGAGTTTCATTGTTGTGTTCACTCTATGTTTTGGATTGATTTTTCTACTTATACCTAGATCGGGTTTTAAGGAAGCACAATATGATTCATGCACCACCATGACATCCCCCTACACATGGAGGCATAGTACAAACTCACGGTAGAAATGATTCCACCTCTCTGGACTCTTTCCATCATGGTTAATTTGACCCTCCCATTAGTTTTTAGTCCATGCATGGGGATTTTTACATTAAGTCATGGGTTCATTACTCTGACCACTCTCACAATTTTAGAGAATTTACAGGGAGTAATGGCATTGTTCGACGCCATGACTCCCCACTCAAGACTCCATTGGATAGACTATTTAAACTCTCCTCCTAGCATGAATATGCATAATTCTTGGTCTCTCTCTCATCTTACCTCTCATCTAAATCATCTCTACCTCACATATGCATTGTGTCATTACCTATCTGTTCATGTTTATTTTCCTACCTCTGTTGTTCTTTCCTCAACCATGCCATGTAGGGGGAAGGGATAGAGGGTACACAATTGAAGAGGTGGTGTCATTGAGTGAACTACATGTGCCACAGTCACCCCTCTAGTTGATGCTTATGAAGCTGACACCCCTCCACATATTCGAGACGAGATCGACCTCACTAAGGTCGACACCCATGTCCTCTATAGGCTCATCGACCATGCTGCAGTTGACGTTGATATTTGGAAGTGGATTCCAAACCCTAGATCTTACATAGAACGTGTCACACTCTACACCAAAACCATGGAATTATACTAGATACTTAAAATAATCATGGGGAAAGTTCTTGTTGAACCCAATGAGGAACATGAGGTTCAATGTGAGGTTTTTCCATATCTCTATTCTTTTCATAGATGATGAGGGTTTTTGCAAGGATTAACATGAATTTTTCTACTAAAAAAATATTTGGATTTAAGGGAAATTTTGTCCCACAAGAATAAATTATGGCAGGCATTCTAAACCCTTCCCAATTCTTTATTTTAAACTTCAATCATTGAAGAAATTTCTATTCTCATTTTTTGTTAGGTAAGACCATTTTGGCCTTCTTCATGTTGTTGTGAAATCATATTTGAAGACATGACATATTATTGGTCATTATTTCAATTAAATGGTTGCCCTACTTTTTCTACTTTATTTAGGGTTTCATATTATGGTTGTTATTTTTTTCTTAATAGTTGCAAAGTATTCTTGGCATTAATTTCATGGTTGTGTTGCGGAATTTTGTATAAGATCTTGCAGTTTTTCTTGCATAATTTGAAAATATAATTTGGACTAATTATGGTGCATGATTGAATGGCTTGGTTACATCTTCTCTACAATATTCAAATCGGATTTGTTGCTGAAGAAAAAGTCGAGTTCCCAAGATATTTTAGACTTGCTACAATGATTTGATGAGGGAATTTCTTTGAAGATATTGTTCTTGTTTTGAGACTCCATGAAGGAATGAAACCATTGTTATAGGATATTTCAAATGGCAATTTGTTTGTAGAGGTGATGAAATCTACTAGAATTTGAGGGCATTTGAAGACTCACCTAATGATTATGTTCATGTGGGAAGAGATATGATGATCATACATGTTTCTAAATTTCATATCACTTTTCGTATTGAAGATTATAAAGTGAATAAATATGGAACCAATCCAAGAGTTTGATGCCAAATTATTCTCTAGATTAAATTTATTGGGTATTCAAAGATGTAACATCACAACTATAATCCTTGGTTTAATTGATGTATATTGTAGATATGAATGTGGTTGTGGCCAAGAAATGAAATATGTGAATGGTATTTTTTGACTTTTAATAAATAAAATGTGATACTAGCTATTGGGGGACATGGACAGAGATGGAGGCTCAGTTATCCAGAAGAGAGGGCAGTGTATAAGAGGGGTCCAAGGAGGAAAGTATTTATGGGTATTAATCGAAACCCACATTCCTGAATTTAATTATCATTGTGTATAAAAATTCTATGTTTTTGTTTGAGTGTATGAGATCCCAATCACTGAATACCTGAAAGAGGGTGGATGTATAAAGTTACATCCTATAGTTATTGGGATCATGGGGTTGATTACAATAAGTTTGGGGATGAGTGTGAGTGAAGGAAAAATAACAAGAAAAGAGAGGAAAATCCATATGTCTGGGGGGGTTAGTTTTAGAGAACCATGTTTTTGCATGAACAACAAGAAGATAACAAAAAGACGAGATATGCAGTTGGAAAAACAATGGAGGGAAAATTTTTGGGGGATATTGGAGTTGTTGAAGCCTGAAGAAGAAATATGTTAGGTTTGCAGAAGAACCAAGTTGTGAGGCCTAAAGAGTGAACTCCTCTATGAGTTGAATTGTAACAAGAAGTGATTGTTGTTGTTTTACTAGTAGTTTTCCTAGCAATGAGTTCCATTGAGTTCCCAATTGTGATATTTTGTATTACCTATTCTAGAGATACCATGATAAAAAAATGGGACACTTGATGGATTGAGAGTAGTGAAGGAGTACATACCTTCGGTTGGGAAGGTCGAGAGGAAGAGAGCTAGTGGAAATCAGGATAGGTGTAGGAGAATGCCAATGTGTTGTGGGATTATCCAAGTTGTGAGTGGACAGTGAGAGACACCCTCTTGTGTGGATTCCTAGCCCTAGCTCGAGGTGACTTGTTGTTGAGAAAATGGAACAATAATTCTATGGTTGGGTGGAATGTCCATCCCAAGCAATCATTTGCATAGAATGTTTTCATAATGAATTTGAGTTACATTACAGGTTTAATTGTTGTGTTCACTCTATGTTTTGGATTGATTTTTCTACTTATACCAAGATCGGGTTTTAAGGAAGCGCACCAGGCTTCATGCACTGCCACGACATCCCCCTACACATGGAGGCATAGTACAAACTCAGGGTAGAAATGATTCCAACTCCCTAGACTCTTTCCAGCATGGTTAATTCAGCCCTTCCGTCAGTTTTTACTCCATGCGTGGGGATTTTTACATTAAGTCATGGGTTCATTACAATGACCACTCTCGCAATTTTAGAGAATCTACAAGGATTAATGGCATTGTTCGACACCATGACTCCCCACTCAAGAATCAATTGGATAGAATATTTAAACTCTCCTCCTAGCTTGAATATGCATAAGTCTTGGTCTCTCTCTCATCTAAGTTGTGTCATTACCTATATGGTCATGTTTATTTTCCCACCTCCATTGTTCTTTCCTCCACCATGCCACACAGGGGGAAGGGATAGAGGGGACACAATTAAAGAGGTGGTGTCATTGAGTGCACTACCTATGCCACAGTCATCCCTCTAGCTGATGCTTATGAAGTTGACACCCCTCCACATATTTGAGATGAGCTCAACCTCCCTGAGGTCGACACCAATGTCCTATGCAGGTTCATCGACCATGCTACAATTGATGTTGATATTTGGAAGTGGATTCCAGACACAAGATCTTACATAGAATGTGTCACACTCTACACCAAAACCATGGAATTATACTAGGTACATAAAATAATCATGGGGAAAGTTCTTGTTGAACCCAATGAGGAACATGAGGAAATATTTATGAAAATGGAGCTTCTGAATATGAACAAGAAAATTGACCAACTCTTGAGCATGAATCAGGATTGTGCTTGCCCAATTCATAGCTTGGGTGTTGGCTCACACACTACCAAGCCCCCTCTTGAGGCTCCTCCAGTTCCAATTCACTATAATTCATGATTTTGATTATGTATTTTTGTCTCTAGAGTCAAGTGGGGTGCAGGGAGACAACCCCACCAACTTATAGTCATAGATAGAATATTAGGTTTAATATGCAGAGACTGGAAAACAATGTTTATGGAAAAGTTTCTCTAGTTTTATTTTTTTCTCTCAAATAATGTCATGATAAACTAAATTTTCTATTTAACGTCTCGTCAGGTTTCCCAAGTGGTTGAATAGGCATTGCTATGTATAACCTCTTATTTTTCATGCAATAAAAATTATGAGACTCAATAATTAATCAAAAAAAAAGAGAATGAGTGTGCTACCTCCTGGGTAAATTAATTTCTTATGAGAAAAATCAAATTCCAAACAATTAGTTATCAATCCAGGGTGTGTATGTTAATTTCAAAGTTATGATGCAAAGTCTATGCAAGCTACCATTTCCCTTCTAGGATTGGTTATCTAATATATATTGAAATAATGTAAATCAAACCACTCTTAAAAACATGGAAGGCAATCCACACAATAGATAGAAAATAATAACACACTTTGGGAATGTAAATCACACCACACAACAAGCATTGACCAGTGAAGCAATCTACTCCCTTTTATTACTACAATACCATAATCATCATCGTCATCGTCATCATAATCATTATCACACACACACACACACAAACACATTAAGTTATTATAAAAATATATTTCAAACTTATAGGCTCAAGTCCATGGATCATAAATATATTAATTTTCAAACTTTATAGTCGATAGTGACAATTCTTGATCTTTTAAAAATGAATTTTTTAAAAACGAAAAATATAAATTGATGTTCACGAGTCATAAAAATATTAATTTTCTATATATAATATTTGTTACTTGACTTAAATACCCCAAAACTAGTAAAATTTAACAAAACATTTAATTAGTAGTATCCACTAAAGGAATTTTGAGGAAAGAAATGTGACTTACCTAAATGGTGTATCCACTAAAGGAATTTTGAGGAAAGAAATGTGACTTACCTAAATGGTATTGAAAATCATAGTAAAGGAAATATATACTACACATATGGGTAGTCCATGAACCTCCAAATTTCCACATTTCAATTTGCATGTTTAAACAAATCACATAACTATGACCATCATAAACATATAACAATAAAAATAATATCCCGCAACACAAAAATAGGTCCAAATGTATACATATAAAATGTCTTTATCATTCTAACTAAACACAATAAATACTAAGAAATGAAGATCACTAAGATAAGTAAAAATCAAAGTTCTAACTTTCTAAGGCCAAAATATAGGTTGTTACATATACCAATCCCTAGAACACCACTATGATCTAAAACACACTAATCCCTCCTTGCATGTCTTATCATGTAGCTTCCCATTTTAACCTATATAAAAATAAATATAACTTTCCATAACATTATGGAAGGAAAAAGTGAAATCAAAATGTGGATTGCAATGAAACAAAAATAACCAAAAAAGAAACCTTTCTCATTCCAAGAAATAAAATAAAAATTATAGAGACATATGACTTGAATTTATATCAGAAAGTTCCTTTCTATCCAATGAAGTCTTTATGACATTTCAAGTCTAGGTGAAAAATTTTGCATTCGTTTTCAAGTCGTGATATGCCTTGCCTTGCCTTGAGTTTCCATGCCATGTCATGCCTTACCTTACCAAGCCATTCCATGCCTTTCCATGCCATGTCATTGCATGCATTTCCTTGCCATGCCATGCCATGCCACTACATGCCTTTCCTCAGCATGCCATGCCTTGCCTTTCATTTCCATGCCATGCCATTCCATGCCTTTCCTTTCCATTTCATGTATTTCCTTGCTATTCCATGCTTTTCCATGTCATGCCATGCTATGCCTTTCCTTCCAATGAAATTCCATGCCATGTCATGCCATACCCTGCCATAACATTTCATTGCATGCCTTTCCTTTCCATGTCATTCCTTTCCATTCTATTACATGACATGCCTTCTGTTTCCATCCCATGCCATGCCATGTGGCGTATACCCTCCTCCTCTCTTCTCTCCTCGAGGCTACTTGACCTCCCGGTCTAACATCATTCAATCACTTGAGTAGGATTGACTCTTCAGCTCCCTACTGGAACTTAGTTTAATTTACACAAGTCCCTCTCTCTCCACTGTGCAGGTTTTATCAAACCCGTCGGATACTGCTAAGCCCCTGTTCTTCTTCACCTGACTGTGAGTTATAACCTAGGGCTAGTCCTTTCCGCAACTTCACACTTCAAAACATTGCGAATGTCTCGTTCTCCTTTTTCTTATGGAGTACCTTTCCTCTGAAATACAAACATCTCCTCCACATGTCCTTTTGGATCCAACGCTTGAGATTCACTCCACTCTTTGCGACTTCGCGAAGATTTCCCTTTTTCTTCCTCGCAAATCTTCCAAAGTTCCTTCTTGCTAACTCTCAGATTTTTCACCACTTGTATCCTAACGATAAACATTCAGGATCCACCCTGAATTTTGGAGCTTCGACAATCTTGTGCTCCCCTCAACTAAAAAATCTCGAAGAATGATTCCTCTAGACTTCCATATCTCTTGCCACATGTCTCTTCGCAAATGATGGATGGTATCGCTTGGCTTCGGGACTTCGATGAGTCCTTACTCCTGTGGACACTTAGCACTTTTTCCATAGTCTGAGACTTAGACTGCTCTCAACCTTCTGCACTCCTTGCAGAGACTCTGTGCGAGAGGTCGAGCGTCCCCGAGGAGAGAAGGGAGGGGGTTTCCATCACCATGCCTTTCCATGCCATGCATTTCCTTGTCATGTAATTTCCTTCCTTTCCTTTCCATGTCATGCCATGCCATGCATTTCCTTGTCATGTAATGTCATGCCTTTCCTTTCCATGCCATGCTATTTCTTGTCTTTCCTTTCCTTGCTCTGGCATGCTATTCCATGAGGTTTCCATGCCTTGCCAAGCCATTCCATGGCATGCCATTGCAATTCCATTCCATTACCATGTAATTTCCTTGCCTCTCCATCCCATTGTCATGTCATGCCATGCCATTTCCATGCCATTTTTATGAATTTCCAATCCATTCCATTTCCATGCCTTTCCAAGCCAACAAAGGATATTAACTAAGTTCAAACAAGTCCATGGGAAATCCCAAATACCACAAATCAACAAGGAAACTATAGCTATTATAAAATTTGTGATTAACATGTTTAACTTCCGGAATATGACAAGTTACAATTGGAAAAATATAACAACCCTTAAAACAAGTAATCATGCAATGAAAAGGGGCAATAAATTCAATCCTAAAATAGGGTTTAGATAAAAAAAAAATCTTGTTGAAAGGGAATATGGAACACAACAACCCTAGAATATTCAAGACATCAAGCCCCAAAGGGATACAAATTGTGATAGAAATGTAATAAATGTGTGAAGGTGTATTCTAAGGGTGAAATATGACAATTAAACCCTAGCCTCCAAACTAACAAGGGTGGAAATCGAGGGTCAGTCCTAATCTAACCACAAAATTGAGGGTTTCAAGACAAGCTTAATTCAAGAAAAATAGAAGATAACATGCAACATCACCACTTTTATAAAACATTTATTTAATACATTCAATAAATAAGCATCAACAATTTAGAAATAGCACTTACTAGGTAAATAAATGATCAACCATGAATTCCTAACCATAAAATCATTCACAAAACTCAAACCATGGATCTAAGGTATCTTCATAGTTTTGAAACTTTGATTATCATAATTAATAGGACTTACATAGAAAGATATGTCACTAAATAGGTTTATGTTCCATCCTTATGGTGTAGTCTCATTATACTATTGATCCATAATTTATTTTGTATTGCATGGAAAACAACATAACTTCAAGGTGTTATTGATCCATGTCTTACATTTCCATGCTATTCCTTGCCATCCCATGCCTTTCCTTGCCATACCATACCATGCTTTTCCATGACATGCCTTGTCTTTCTATACCATGCCTTGCCTTGCCTTTCCATGCCATGTCATGACACGCCTTTCCTTTCCATGTCATCCCATGCCATGTCACACCTTTCCATGTCTTTCCTTTCGATGTCTTTCCATTATATGCCATGCCTTCCATTTATTTTCCTTTGCATTCCTTTCCATGCAATCTCATTCATTTCCATGCCATGCTATGGATTACAATTTCAAGACTTGGCTCACCTTTCCATGCCATGCCTTGGATTTGCTTTATTTCCATGCCATGCCTTTCCTCGCCATGCCATACCTTTTCATGCCTTCCCATCCCATGCCTTGCATTGCCTTGCCTTCCCATGCCATGTCATTCCTTTTCATGCCATTCCTTACCTTTGCATACCTTGACATGCCATGTCTTTCATTTCCTTACCTTACCATGCCATGCATTTCCTTTCCTTGTAATGTCATGCCATGTCATGCCTTTCCTTCCCTTTCCTTGCCATGCCATGTCATTCCATGCGCTTCATTTGCATGCCTTTCCATGCCATGCCTTCAATTTCCTTGCCCTGCCATGCCATGAATTTCCTTTCCTTACCATGTCATGCCATTCCATGCCTTTCATTTCCATGTATTTCCATTCGATGCATTACCTTCCCTTTCCATTCCATTCCATGCCTTTCCTTTGCATACCTTGTCATACCATGCCTTGCATTTCCTTGCCTTTCCATGCCATGAATTTTCTTTCCATGCCTTGTCATGCCATGTCATGCCTTTCCTTTTAATGCTTGGACATACCATGCCTTGCATTGCCTTTCCTTCCAATGTTATGCATTGACTTGTATTTCCATGCCATGTCATCACATACCATCTCATGCCATGCCTTGCCTTTCCATGTCATCCCATGCCATGACTTTCCTTTCCATGCCATACCATGCCTTTCCATAACATGCCTTGCCTTCCATGCCTTTCCATTCCATTCCATGCCATTCCATGACATGCCTTTCCTTTCCATACCATGTCTTTCCTTTCCATACCATGTCTTTCCTTTCCATACCATGCATTTCCATCCCATGCAATGCCTTTCATTTCCATGGCATGACAAGGAAAGGCAAGGCAAGACATGACATTGCAAGGAAAGGCATTACTTTGAAAGGAAAGGTATGGAATGTAACCTCGAGGCCTTATTTATCCATTCCATTCCATGCCTTGACATGTCGTGTCATGTCATGGCATTTCCTTCCTTTCCATGCCATGTCTTTCCTTGCAATTCCATGCCATGCCTTAACTTTCCATGCCATGTCATACAGTTCCATGCAATGTATTTCCTTTCCATGGCATGCCTTAACATTCCATGCCATGCCATTTTATGCCTTGGATTACCATGCCTTTCCTTTCCATGACATGTCTTTCCTTGCCCTACCATTTCTTTCCTTGCCTTGCCATGTCATTCCATGCCATGCCTTTCCTTGTGTTTCCTTGCCATGCTATGACATTCCATGCCATGCCTTGTCATTCCATGCCATGCGTTTCCTTACCATTCCATGCCTTCCATTTCATTTCCATGCCTTGCCTTGCCATGCCATGCCTTGCATTTAATTTCCTTTTATGCCTTGCCATGCCTTGCCTTTCCATTCCTTACCTTGCCTTGGCATGCCATACATTGAATTGTCTTACCATGCCACGCCTTGCCTTGGCTAACCACAACTCATCTAAAAGGTACTTTCATTATGATATTCATACAACTAATTGTTTGTAAAAATAAAGTTATTTTCATCATTCAAGATAATTTCTTATCAAGTTAATTTAATAAAAAATACATGCCATTCATGTATCATACCTTTTTAATTTCCTAAAAAAATAATTCTTGTACTAAATGAACAAGTTTAATACGTAAAAATTACAATCAAAGGATT
>CBVK0100294888.1:0-10522 GCA_900067695.1 Picea abies
TCTAAGGTATCTTCATAGTTTTGAAACATGGATTATCATAATTAATAGGAATTACCTAGACCTTTCCTTTCCTTTCCATGTCTAGCTTTGCTTAGCCTTGGTGTTTCTTTCCTTGGATTCCCTTGTCTTTCCTTGATTTTCCTTGCCTTTCTTTGCCTTGATTTGTCTTTCGTTGCATTTCCTTACCTTTCCTTGCATTTCCATACCAACATGTCCCTGAATGGCTTGAGGAGGTGAGTTGAAAATCGTGATAAAAATCAAACTGGGACTCGAATGGATGAACCTTCAGTTGCATTGGATCTAGATCACCTAGTTTTATCTAGTGGGGCCCCTCCAATGTTATTGTGTTGACTATAACAAAAAAAAATTATAGGACCTTCGACACTAGGGTTTTTCTCAATGAGGCATAGTGCAATTTATAAACAAGAGGTCAATTTCAAGAAAATTGTGGCAGGCGATTGTGGGTAGAATGGTTGTCTGGTACTTGGCCAAATAGACTTGTGGGAGCTTACTAAACTACATTATGCTGCTTGGTTTGGATTTTATGCCCTTGTACCAAATTGGTGACATGTCCTTGAATGACTTGAGGAGGCGAGTTCAAACTCACGATAAAACTCAAACCATGACTCGGATGGAAAAAAATTTGGTTCCATTGGATTCAAAGTAATAGGCTTCATCTAATGGGACCCCTTCAATGTCATTTCATTGACCAGAAATCTGCTTGTTAGAGGATCTTCAACAGTAGGGTTTTACTCAATGAGGTATAGTGCAATTTCTGAAGAAGAGGTTGATTTTTAAGAAGACTATGTCGAGCAATTGTGGGTAGTGTGGTCACATGGTCCTTGGTCAAAGAGACTTGTGAGAGCTTACGAAACTTCGTTATGATGCTCATTTTGGATTTTATACCCCTGAACCAGATTGGTGACATGTCCATGAATGGCTTGAGAAGGTGAGTTGCAACTCATGATAAAACAAAAACCAGGACTTGGATGGATGAACCATCGATTGCATTGGTTCCAGAGCACCAATTTTTAGCTATTGGGGGGATTCTCATGTCATTATGTTGACTATAAAATTGTTTGTTAGAGGATCTTCGACACTGGGGTTTTACTCAATGAGACATAGTACAATTTCTAAACAAGAGGTCAATTTTCAAGAAAACTATGTAGGGCGATTATGGGTATCTTGTTCATGTGGGCCTTGGACAAAACATACTTGCATGAGCTTACAAAACTTTGTTATGCAACTCAGTTTGGATGTTACACCCCTAGACCAAATTGGTGACATGTCCCTGAATTGCTTGAGGAAGCGAGTTGCAACTCATGATAAAAATCAAACTAGGACTTGGATGGATGAAAATTCGGTTGAATTGGATCCAGAGAACTGAGTTTCATATGGTGAGGCCCCTCCAACATCATTCTGTTGACCGAAAAACATTTTTTTAGAGAATCTTTGACACTAGGGATTGACTAAATGAGGCATAGTGCAATTTTTGAACAAGAGGTCGATTTTCAAGAACACTGTGTCGAGCGATTGTGGTTAGGATGGTCATGTGGGACTTGGCCAAATAGAATTGTCAGATCTTATGAAACTGTGTTATGCTTCTCGGTTTGGATTTTATTCCCTTGGACCAAATTGGTGACATGTCCATAAATGTCTTGAGGAGGCGAGTTGCAACTCATGATAAAAGTCAAACTAGGACTTGTGTGGATGAAGTGTCGGTTGCAATGGATTAAGAGTATCATGTTTCAAATAGTGAGTCCCATATTCTATCATTTTGTTGACTGAAAAACCGTTTCTTGGAGGATCTTTGGAACTAAGTTTTTTCTCAATGACTATTACATATGTTTGACAATTTAACACCTTGTTAGGCTAGACATGGAAAGGCATGGCATGGCATGGAAACAAAAGGTATGGAAAGGGATGGAATGGAATGGTAGGGCATGGAAAGGCATGGCATGGAATGGTAAGGCATGGAAACGAAAGGGCTAGCATGGCATGGCAAGTGAAGGCAAGGAAAGTCATGTTATGGAAATTGAAGGAAATGTAAGGAAAGGAAAGGAATGGAATGGAAAGGCAAGTCAAGGCATGGCATGACAAGTGAAGGAAATGAAAGACATGGCATGGAAAGGCATGGATTGGCATGGAATGGCATGGAAATTGAAGGCAAGGAAAGGAATGGAAAGTGAAGGAAAGGCAATGCATGACATGGAAAGTGAAGGCAATGCAAGGAAAGGAAAGGCATGACATGGAAAGGCAAGGCAAGGCATGGCATGAGAAGTGAAGGAAATGCAAGGCATGGAATGGAAAGTCATGGCATGGAAAGTCATGGCATAGAAAGGAAAGGCAAGGCTTGGCATGACAAGTGAAGGTAGTTCAAGGCATGACATGGAAAGGCATGGCTTGTCATGTTATGGCATGGAAATTTAAAGAAAGGAAAGGCATGCAAAGTGAAGGCAATGAAATGCATGACATGGAAGGTGAAGGAAATGAAAGGAAATGAAAGGTATGGCATGGCATTGAAAGGAATGGAATGGAAAGGCAAGGAAAGGCCTGCCATGCCAAGTAAAGGAAATGAAAGGCATGGCATGGAAATACAAGGAAAGGCATGGCATGCCAAGTGAAGGAAATGCAAGGCATGGATTGGCATGGCATGTCATGGATATTTAAGGCAAGGAAAGGCATGAAAAGTGAAGGCAAGGAAATGCATGACATGGAAATGGAAGGAAATGCAAGGAAAGGGAAGGTATGTCATGGAATAGAAATACATGGTATGGCATGGCATGGAAAGTGAAGGCATAACATTGCATGGAATGGCAAGGAAAGGCATGGACTGGCATGGCATGGAAAGTAAAGGAAAGGCAAGGCATGTCATGTCATGTAAATAGATGGCAAGTGAAGACAAGGAAAGACATGGAATGGAATGGAAAGGAATGGCATGGAAATGAAAGGCATGCCATGGAATGTCATGGAAAGGTGTGGCATGGAAATGAAACACATGGAAATGCAAGGAATATCATTTAAATGAAAGGTATGGCATTGGATGTTAAGGAAATTCAATGCATGGCATGGAAAGGAAAGGCATGACATGGCAAGTGAAGGAAAGGCATTGCATGGCATGGAAAGTAAAGGAATCACATGAAATGGAATGGAAAGTCAAGGCATGACATGGTAAGTGAAGGAAATGAAAGGCATGGAATGGAAACTAAAGGAAATGCAAGGCAAGGAAAGTGAAGGAAATGCAAGGAAATACATGGAAAGTGAAGGCGATGTAAAGAAAGGCAAGGGAAGGCATGGCATGGAATGTCAAGGAATGTCATTGAAGGTGAAGGAATGGAATGGAAAGGAAATCCATGGCATGGCATGGAAATTAAAGGCATGGCATGGCATTGAATGCCATGGAAAGGAAAGGAATAACATCACAAGGAAAGACACGAAAAGTGAATGCAAGACATGGCATGGAATGGCATGGAAAGTGAAGGAAAGGAAAGGAATAGCATGGCATGGAAAGGGCTGGCATGGAAAGGAAAGGCACTGAAAGGGATTGCATACCATGGCATGGAAAGGAAAGGCATGGAAATGAAAGGAATGATATGGAAAGGAAAGGAATGGCAGTGAAAGTGAAGGCAATGAAAGGCGTGGCATGGCATGGAATGGCATGGAAAGTGAAGGAAAGGCAAGGAATGGTATAGAATGGAAAGTGAAGGAAAGGTAAGGCATGACATGGTGTGGCATGGAAAGTGAAGGAAAGGAAAGGCATGGCATAGAAAATAAAGATAACACAAGGAAATACAAGGCAATGCATGACATGAGAACAAAAGGCATGGCATGACATGGCAAGGAAAGGAATTTCATGGTAAGGCAAGTCATGGAAAGGAATGGCATGGAAAGTGAAGGCAAGTAATGGAAATTAAAGGCATGGCATGGCATGGCATGGACATAAATGGCATGGTAATGTATGGCATGAAAAGGTAAGGCATGGCATGTAAAGTGAAGGAAATACAAGGAATGGCATGGCTTCGCGTGGAAGGACAAGGCATGGCATGAAATTTCATAGAAAGTGAAGGAAAGGAAAGCCATGACATGGCATGGAAAGTGAAGGAAAGGAAAGGTATGGAATGGAAAGTGAAGCCAATGTGAGGCAAGTAAAGACATGGAAAGCAAGAAATTCCATGGGAAGGAAAGCCATGGCATGGCAAATGAAAGAAATGCAAGGTATGGCATGGAAAGGAAAGGAATGGAATGACATGGCATGGAAAGTGAAGAAAAGACAAGGCATGGAATAACATGGTATTTCAAGTGAAGGAAAGGAAAGGAATGACAAGGGAAGTGAAGGGAATGAAAGGAAAGGCAAGGCATGCCATGAAAAGTGAAGTCAAGGTAAGGCATAGCATGGAAAAATAAGGCACGAAATGGAAAGTCAAGGCATGACATTGCATGGAATGTTAAGGTAAGGCATGGCATGGAAAGGGAAGAAAATTCAAGGCATGGAAAGGCATGCCATGACAAGGCAAGACAAGGCATGGAAATACAAGAATACTATAACAACCGTAAAATGAAGCCAAATTTTCAATAATTCATAAATATGAAATATTTGTTCAATTATTCCTTTTATACAACTATGGTGATTCAAGTAGACCATCAAGATCACTTATACTATTGATGGTGTCCATTAACTTCTTTTTCTCAGAGTAAGGCAAGAAGTATCGTACCTTTGATGAGTTCTTTCTTGGTATTGTTTGTAGTTGGAGGTTTGTAACAACAACCAAGTTTCTAAAGTGGTATACGGCTTCACCTAGTCTATACTCTTGAAACAAATAACCACCTTTCTTCGGTGCTCTTTCATATTGTGTTAGATATTGTCCTTTAATAACCATTGACCCAATCAGAAATTCAATTCCTTTGGAGTTTGTTAATGATCTCATAAGGGTATTATTTCCCTCTAAGAAACGTGCCAACCAATAATCAGTGTCCCATTCGTTATATATTGGGGAAACCACTACATATATGTTTCCTCCAAAAAATGGAGTGCCAACATGTGAGTCCACTGAATGACCAAAACATAAAACATTAATACTAGTTATTCAAAATTTAAAACAAAGTTTTAACAAACCTGGCAGTATGAGATCTGAGACATGATCATAATCTAATGAAATACGTGATTGGTCCTCCTCCAATTGGGATAATTCCATAGTTACATGTTGACAAATGGGGAATGATACATGATCCCATCTATCAACCCGGTCTATCGATTCACAATCATCTCATTTATTACTACTATATGGACGAGAGAAGCAAGAGAGTTTTCTCATCCATATTTCACCTATTGCAACATCTGATGTTCTAACTCAATGGAATACACAAGTGGACTATATTTTTTTTCATTCATACATCTATGATCAATCTACATTGACCACCTCCCAAATATATATATATATATATATATATACATGTCATTTCCTATATGATTGGTCTTCATGAGTTCTTGTTTCCTCTCCCATTATTTAAGAACACCATTCAACAATGGATTTCACATCTGAATGAGGGAAGTAGTGAAATTCATTTATTGTCTATGTAATGATATTTTTATGCATGCACCTTCTCCATCATGATCCCCTTTCTTGTTCCTGGACTCAAAATAGTTCCAAATGTGTGGTACCTTGATTTTTTGTGCAACATACACAACCATTGAAATACACAAGAATTTTTGAACTGGCCTGAGAAACCATATGACCAAATCCAATCTTGATCCATCTGTATGTTCTTCTCCTTAAGGTGATTGTAGAAAAACTGAAATAAATGTTGTACATATGCTAAGTCATGGAATTGATCATCACTTATGTAGAAGTGATACTCCTTCAATATAACTTTGTTTTATTTGTTATTATACGGCCCATGCATGTATGTTATATGGACCATTTTGTTGAATTGCTCTCAGTGATAATATTGGCTTTGAATTTCATTTTGTGGTTGAAGGGTGTAGTTCTCAGCAAAATCAACCATTGATAAAGTAGTACCAACGAGAAATGCATCTCTTCATATTCTAAAATGATCCTCCTACTATCAAGCCACATAAACATGTCGAACATATTTTCATGTATTTTTTATGAATTCCTTCATGAAGTCACATACTCGTATTTGAGAAGTCACCAATTGTATCTTTTTTCTTTCTTGTCCTCCATCAATATCATATGCGACATATTTAAATATTTGTAAGGAAACCTGTTTTTTCCCCAATTCATACTCATCGCGTACATGGATGCATTTTCTTAATAATTTCATTCCACTACACCTAGGGCATGTCCCATCTAAGAAAGTTTTTTTATAAAATGTACAACCCTATGGCCTTGTACAAAAGATGTTATGAACAAAGTGTCTAGATGAAGACGATGAAAATATTACTGAGCATTGTTGCAAAATGGTTTTATGAAAAATACAATATATATGTGTATATGTGTGTGTGTCATAATAATAGCCATACTCAATGTGATATCTACAATAACATGTGTTACAAATTTTGTTTATTCAAACATACCAAGGCTTGCATTTATGTAAATGTCTTTGGCCGAAGTTAAGTGCACTATGTACTCTCCTGACTCTCTCATACAAGTTTTTCTGTGTAGTGTCAAGAAAGTGTTTAATATGGAGTTCCCTGTCCCTATATCCCCTTCATGAAGCCACATACTTGTACCTGGGAAGTCACCAATTGTATCTTTTTTCTTTCTTGTCCTCCATCAGTATCATATGTGACATATTTAAATCTCTAAAAGACAAACTCCTTTCTCCCAAATTCATACTCATCGCTTACATGGATGTACTTTCTCAGTAATTTAATTCCAAGATTTTTGATCAAATATAAAACTCTCTCGCCTTGTACACAAGATTTTGTGAATAAAGTCTCTTGATGATGACGGTGGAAATATAACTAAGAATTCATGCAAAAGGGTGTTATGCAAAATAAGAAACTTGAATGTGTGTGTATGTGTCATAATAATAACCATAATCAATGTAATATTTAAAAAAGCATGTGTTATTAATTGGATTTCTTCGAGCATATCAATGATTTCATTTATGTAAATATATTTGGCCCCAAGTTAAGTGCACTATGTAGTGTCCTTAATCTCTCATACAATTTTGTCCATGTAATGTCAAGAAAGTGTTTAATATGGGTTCACAGTCCCTATATCCCCTTCAAGAAGTCACATACTCGTACTTGTATGTCACCAATTGTATTATTTTTCTTTCTTGTCCTCCATCAATATCATATGTGACATATTTAAAGCTCTGGAAGGAAACCTCCTTCCTCCAAAATTCATACTCATCGCTTACATGGATGAACTTTGTCAATAATGCCATTCCACCACAATTGGGGCATGTCCCATCTAAGCCTTCTTTTTGATAAAATGTACAACCCTCTTGCCTTGTACAAAATATGTTGTGAATAAAGACTCTAGATGACGACGACGACAATATCACTAAGCATTACTGCAAATGAGTGTTATGCAAAACTTGAAATATGTGTGTGTGTGTGTGTGTGTCATAATAGTAATCATACTCAATGTGATATCTATAACATCATGTGTTACAAATTCTATTTATTCGAAAATACCAAGTATTGCATTTATGTAAATATATTTGGCCCAAGTTAAGTGCACTATGTACTATCATGAATCTCTCATACAATTTTGTCTATGTAATGTCAAGAAAGTATTTAACATGGGGTCCATGGTCCCTATATCCCCTTCTCAATTTTAGTACATCTTTTTGGTTGGAAGATCCCCTTCTCAATTTTAGTACATCTTTTTGGTTGGAAGAAGGCCTAGTTTCTTATGCTAGGAATCATGTATTAGAGCCTCAACTACTCCAATTAACTTCATGTTAGAATGAGGTATCCTACTAGTGATGGACCACAATTTTTTTGGACCACTTGTGTCGATGTTATCTATTCTATGAGAATACTTTCTAAGGGTTTTGAAATTTCATTTGATGAGATGCAATGTTTTTTGTAGAAAACATTTTTTTCTTGTGATATTTCTAACAATTGATTGTGACAAGACACGTTGAGCTGGATTGTGGTCTCTAGAATGATAGTTCTTACCAATTTTTTGAAAATCATATACAAGGTTTCTAACTATATGATGATTTGTTTCTAAACTCTTGACTATTTTAATGCCTAAAATTCTCCTAGAAACAATCAAACTTCTTGATTTTAACAAAGCCAAAAATAATTGATCTTGATATTTAGTAGCATCATATTTTTGTTCAAAATATTTTTTAATGATTTTATAAGAATGATAACGAATAGTATGGTTACATAACTTACCTTCAAGTTATGCCATACCACTTTCATCAACTTGAATCCATTTAGGTGTTCTTCATCACAAAATGCTCATTCTAAGTAGGGACGATGAATTTTTGTTTTGGCACTCTTGACCTCCTTGCTATGGAGTTAACAATGTTGTAGTTCTTTCCCATTCAATCACTAGAGTATCAAATATGGGAGGAGCGTGGACATGGGATTGAATAGTTTCTAGAATGTCTGATTGTCCAAAAAGAGGTTTCACCACAGGAGCTTCTTCACCACAATGGTACACACCAGTTTCCTCTCTAATTTGATCCATTATATAACCAACTCCAAGCAAATTATCCATCACCTGGTCATCTAAAACAAGTTTTCTTTATGAGATACTGGATGGATCGGTCTATGATGAACTCGTGTTCTTTTCTTGTGGTGATGGAGGATAAAAAATGGTGGCATCCGTTCCTCTAGAAATTGGATTGCTCTCTTTTGAAATCCTATGCTTTGACATACGTAATTTTTCCTTTTCTCTTTATTTTTCTAACTTTTCGATCAATTTCTCTTTTCTCGGGAATGTATTTTTTGAATCTGTGGGTTCCCCATGTTTAAAGAGAAAAAATGGTTTCCAATAACCCCACCAAAAATTTGTATTTGTATTACAAAAGAAGGCACAACTAACAATTCCAATTCCAAGTGGAGAAATTTGTCTTTGTATTACAAAACAAGACACAACTAATAATTCCAATTCCAATTGGACAAATTTGTATTGGTATTACACAATAAGACAACTAACAATTCCAATTCCAATTTGATAAGTTTTTCTTGGTATTACAAAACTAACAATTCCAATTAGACAAATGTTTCTTTCTATTACATAATATGACACAACTAACAATTCCAATTCGACAAATTTGTCTTCCAATTCCAAGAAGGCACAAGAAGACACAAACAACAATTCCAATTGGACAAATTTGTCTTCCAATTCCAAGAAGACAAAAACAACAATTTCAATTCCACTTGGACAAAGTTGTCGTACAATTCTTCCCACAATGGTCTTGCAATAGCACAAAATAGTCTATGAATTAAAAAACAAGAATAAAATAAGTAAAATTTGTTTGTGCACGCTATTTTTTTGTGTAGATGTTGAGAGTGCTTTTTTGGGATTGATATAGATGAGGAATTCGATTGTTCTTGGCACAAAAAAATGCCCAACAAGAACATGTGCATGTTCCTATAATCGATGTGTGCTCTAGGAACACACACGCATTCCTACCGGGCATAGATGAGAGACAATTACAATCCTTTCAGGTCACAAGAGTGTGTGCATGCTCATAATGAAATCGATATATCATTTATTATAGACAAAACATATTTATGAATAAATATGTATATGGGTATGGGGAAAACTAGGAACTAAGGACTTAGGATTGAAAGTTTTTTTAAGCATATAACAATGGTTAGAGCACAGACATGTGGCTGATGTGGGTGAAAGTGTTGTGGGGACTTTAACAAGAGGTATATTCATAGTGCACTCAGGGCTCGAGTGTGGAGGGGTTTAAGGGTTGAGTATAGGATATTCCTAGGCTTATATGGAGCTAGGGGAGTCTAATTCATGGTATATATCAAGCTCTAGTTCATTGTCATGGTATAGTTCTAGGTCATCTTCTAAGTCTAACTCTATCTCTATGTCATAGTTTAGTTCATGGTCTAGGTCTAGGTATAGTTCTATGTCATGGTCTATGTCATGGTCATCATATAAATATAGGTCATGGTATAGGTCTTTCCATATCTAGGTCTTTCTATCTCTAGGTCTAGGTATAGATCTTGACATGTCTAGGTTAAGGCCATTTCTTTCCTTGTGATGTAGGGACGGGGGGTGAAGAGAGAGGAAGAAGGAGAGTGTGAGAGGGGGAGAGAGGAAGAAAAAGAGAGTGCGTAAGAGTGAAGGATATGGAAAAAGAGAGGGGGTGTAGAGAGAGAGAGAGAGAGAGTGAGAGGAAGGGGGCTTAGATAGAATAAAATAGAGCAAGGTGGGGAGAGTGTGGGAGAGATATGGAGGGGGATTCAGAGAGCTAGAGATAGAAGAATATATGAAAGAGGTAAACATATAAAAGGGTAGAGATGGATTATTTGAGAGTGTGAGAGGGTGGGAGAGGAAGATGAAGAGGGGTGAGGTAGAGAGAGAGAGAGAGGTGGGAGAGAGATCGTAGATGTAGGAGAGAG
>CBVK0100294893.1:0-10530 GCA_900067695.1 Picea abies
AAAGGAAATTCATAATTTGATTGCCCCCATCTTGTCCAAAAGAGATGATGAAAGTAAATTCATATATTGATTGCCCTCATCTCAACAAAATACGAAAGTTTTAATTGAAGTGGTGAAAGGAAATTCAATGAGAGAAGTAGATAACTTCAACGGGGTACTGAACAAACTCGCTAGCAATGAAGAAATATCTCTGATATCTGTAAGGTTTTCATACATATGCATATAACATACTCTATCATCTAGTTCTCTTTCCGGTGATATTTACATCCCGAACCAACCAGGGATTCCCTAAATAAATTGTTACATTTGCTTAACCTTGAAGTAAATGAAGTTGGTCGAAGACTGATATTTCAGTTAAATTTATTTTGATTATCTTAAACAATTCTAAAATCAGTTTTAAGAAAATGAAATTTTAAATAGCCTAACTTGGGATCAATCATTAAGTATGTTTTGAAGGTTTTTGAGATTTGGTTAAGTTCGTTTTTCTATATATGATTAATTCTTAAATAAAACTAGAAAATATTTTTCAAAAATCAATAATGACTCCATTTAGCCAATAAAGATACTTGGTATACTGTTCTTTCGTGCCTCACAGGGAGCCACAATCCCCATATGGAGTCTATGTTGGAACACGCCTAATTTTGAGCTTTGAACTTTATTATTTACCTCTTAGAAATAAAAAAATTTACCCAAAAAGAAAAAAACTTAGAGAATTGCCTTTTAACTTTAAATCAAATCCATTGGTTTCTATTTAGCAATAAGGCGCTTACAATATCTACCGTCAATGAGTTTCTTTAATTTGATCTAATGATCCTGATGATCTCCAAACTTTTGAAGCCGCCTGAGTTTTAAAAAGAAAGCCTTCAACAGTCGCTTCGCAACTCCGCGCTTCGAGTATTCTAGCAAACTCAAACATCAAAAACCCCGAAGCTATGAAACCTGAAAATAACCACTCGTGACTTTTCCTAAAGAACTCACGAACACAAGTCATAGGTCATGTGTCCTTTAAAAACCTTTCCTTGAGTTGACACGTGGCATTCATTTTTTACATTTACGTCAAATGATTCGCACGTTTTCAAGTGAAACGTGGCGCCTCTCTTTTCTCGACACGTCATCAGAATGAAGTCATCCCTGCCACGTCACTCCGAGAGATTACTCTTTGGTATTTTTTGATTTTAGAATCCCCGAATTATCAAAGCGTCGAAGTAAAATGATTACAAAAAGTAAAAAGGGTTTTCAAGGAATTAATAAAATGGTTAATGACTTTAATAAGTCATGATTAAGAGTTAATTAATCACTTCGCAATTTCGAATTTCATAAATTTTCCCTTGTGTTATTTTCAAAACCTCTGAAGTCTGAACTTCCAAAATACTTAAAGTTAATACAATGTTTTAAACATGATTAATTAAGACTTAAAAGTGATTACTAAGAGATTAAATCCTCCGTGAATTCAAAATTTGGGAGATTTCGACCCTGTCACATACAAAACTCTTGAACGCGAACCATCAAAGTATTAATGGCATTTATGATTGATTAAGGATAATGATTTCAAATAAGGATCGTGAATCACCAGGTAATGAATTCCATTAAGTTTAATAAATTCTTCATCAGTAAAGCTATACGAATATCAATAGACTTTTTGAATAAAGCACTTCAAATTTCAAAGTCATTTTTACCATTTGCAATTAATGGTTTTTATCCAGTGTAGATATTACAGACTTCTCTTGTCACATATAAGCTAATTCTATTCCCTTGAGGATTATGGGGCCACTAAAAACTGCAAAGAAGCTTGATGCATTGGGTGATGATTTAAATCCAAATGCAGATGTTCTATTAGACACAACTCTACGAGTTGCGGACCCCATTAAAACTTGGACGCGGGTTTTTGAGGTCTTAGAGCATGAGATCATTAACTGTCTAGATGAATCTGCCAAAGAAGACGACAACTCCTTTACAACTAAGCTTAGACATGTAGCATAGTCGAAGCTGCATAAGATCGCTGCACGACCAAGAATCATACCCTACAACGATATGATAAATTGGGCCTTGAAACATGTCGACATCCAAACCATGAGCATCATCAACCACCAGCAAGTCATCATCGTCTCTTTCCGACCATAGCACCTACAAGTAATGTACAAGATTTCCCCTACTCCTAAATACACTTACAATGCCACATTTCTTCTAGAGTTCGAGAGAAAGGAATGCACCCAATACACTAGAAATGGACATGATATAGTCAAGGCCTGGTGGGGACATACATAAAAATTCATAGTCGACGCTCATGGTATGTACGCCACGACGTCTTTAGATGCTCATATGTTGTATGTAGCCATGATGCTCTGTCGCCTGTTCGGGAAGAAGAAACCTACACATTTATCGGTTGAGTGTGTAGCCATCATGAACGAGGTAGTCGGGGGTTATACTTTAATGACATGTGTACCCAACTCAAAGATCAAAAGAAAGTGAGAACATCTACCATCAGACGAAGAGACAAATGAAGCACCAACAAAACTCAACAATATTTGCATGTTGTTGTTTTATTCATATGTATTCTATTTTTAGTCAAATATTGTGGGAAGTCCAATGGTTTTCAGCTGTGAAAAAATTGTATAAACACATAGATTTTAGATCTATTTGAGGCTGCTTCTTTTCGAATGTAAAAGAGAAACTCGTTTGAGTATTAATACAAGTGCAGACACGGATTCTAAGTTTCGTTCAATTCGAGTTATGTGTTTCCTCTGCATTTCCATTTGTCTGAATTTCTTTCTGTAATTCTTGAAGAGTGAATGATTGCAATTTAGTACTACATCCACTGTGATCATAATATATCAACAGTTCATTTAGTAACAAATTTTCCTATGTTATTACTGAGTAAAACAAGACCTGTGATTTGTGTGAATTACTACATTTTTATCTCCTGTTCAAGGGTGCATCTTCTACTATTCTTCTACTGTAAACAAAGTGAGACTTATATGTAATTGATACCTAACTTTATTTTAACAATTTTGTAAATCTTTCTACATCATTTGACATTATAATTGCAACTCAAATAATGAGATACAACCTCTGTACTGTCTTATCATTAATTTATTTTAAAGATTATTTCTCGGAAAACTGAAGGTAGAAAAAAGAACTCATAAAAACACCTCTTTTAAAACCTTTGATGCCTGAAATTATTCTTTGATCCTTAGAATCAATCTCAGGAATAACATCTTTTTGGCACCGCTGCCAAGGACAGAGAAACGAAATCACTTTTCCCTGGGAGAAATGACAAGGTAAATTTTGGTCTTTGATGGTGAACAAAGATTGAATACATGAATAAGTCTTACTTTATCTTTCACCTGGCGACTCCACCGTAGAAAAATATTTCATTCGGTCGAAATAATACCAGGAAAAACCCAGACGAAAAGCAGACTACGCCAGTTTCAAATCCTGAAAAATTGTTGAAACCAAAGGGATATCTCAGACAAACTTCTACATCGTCAGGTAAGGTTCATCAACCTATAATTATGCAAGTTAATGTTAATATTACCGCTAAAGAACTAAATCTTAAATAAAATTTTAAACAAGTTCATTCTACAGAGGCATAAACAAGTAAACCTGAAGTTAAACTTGAAACTCCAGAGGTAATTATTACTGAAATAAAATTTGAGATTGACCAGACCATCCTTGTTTCATTGATAGACACTTTTACTAGTGAAAACAAAGAATCCATTCCAATCCCCACTATCATTAGTAATCAGTGGATTTTTTCTCTTCCTGGAGTAAAAGTTTATGTTTCCCCAAATTCTCAAGATTATTTTCTATTCTCAGATTCATCCCCTATTACTTCTCCTATATATACATCAGGTAAATTGGAGGACTCGAGCTCAAGTTTTCCTTTTCCCCCTCATCTAGATCTTATGTCTTCTCATGATCATTTTCACAAACTTCATTCACAACATCCCGAAGTAGTCGAAAGATCAGTAGATCAATCTTTTGAAGTTTTTGAAAATCTCCTATTTAGTCCTAGAATTTCGTCTCCTAGACTTTCAATGGCAGGTGCTAGAGGTGTTGGTGCTAGAGGTGTCGGAGGTGCAAGGGCTGGTGGACAAGCTCAACCCCCTAGGATATTTTCCAAGGTCACTACTAGATATGATCCCTTATTCCTTCCTATTGTCCTGCATGATTTACTCGATAATTACATGAAGAGCCTCCCTAAATTCATGGGAGAAGGGGATCTAATAACAACAAAATATATAGCCTTTTTCGATCAATTTTTTGATATTCTTGGCACTGAGCACGAAAATGTTTACATGAGACTATTAGTAGAGACTTTTGAAGGACAGGTAAGAACTTGGTTCAAGGGACTTCTAGTAGGTTCTATAAGATCATATAATGATCTAGAAACTTCCTTCCTAAGGCAATGGGGCGAGAAAAAGGATCATCATCTTTATTACTTAACCAAATACAGAGCCTTGAGAAAGAAGACTTTTGAATCAATCCTATATTTTATCCAAAGATTTAATAATATTTATCACAAAATCCCAACCGAAGTTAAACCTTCTCAACCAGCTTCAAAAGTCACTTTTTCTGTGGCTTTTGATTCTAATTTCACTCTACTTTTGAGAGAAAGATGATCCACTGATTTAACGGGGATGCAAGATGATGCTATATAGATTGAATCCAATATGATGGCATCCAGGAAATTGAAAAATAAAGCTGATATAAGAACAAGAGAACCAAGGTGTTTTAAACTGTTGGATTACTAAGAGGGGGGGTGAATCAATAATAGCGTAATTATAATCCTTTTTCTCGTTCAATTTGATTTATGTGTTCCCTCTGTGTTTCCATTTCTCTGAATTTCTTTATGTAATTCTTGAAGAGTGATTAATTGCAATTTAGTACTACATCTACTATGATCATATCATACCAGGAGTTCATTCAATAAACAAATTTTCCTCTGTTATTACTGTGAGTAAAACAAGACTTGTGATTTGTGTGAATTACTGCATTTTTATATCCTGTTAAAGGGTGCATCTTCAACTTTTCTTCTACTACAAACAAGGTGACACTTATATGTAATTGATACCTGAATTTGTTTTAACAGTTTTTGTAAATCTTTCTACATCATTTGACAATATAATTACGACTTAGATAACGAGAGACAACCTTTGTATGTCTTATTATTAATTTCCTTTAAAGATTATTTCTCAGAAAACTGAAGGTAGAAAAAAGCACTCATAAAAACATTTCATTTAAAACCTTTGATGCATGACATTATTCTTTGAGCCTTAGAATCAATCTCAAGAATAACATGTACATTCACAATATCTAAGCATAAAATAAATTTCAAACCTTAATAGATAGATTTATCATTGAACTGATGTTGTGTACATAATTTGAGAAAATCTCATCACCATCTCAAGACAAGTTGCATTGACATTACATAATTTTTTCTATGAAATTTTTATTGGAGTGCTTGCAAATTTATTGACTAGGTATAGAGTTTGATTTAAGCATCTCCCAAAAAACATTGATCAAGTCATTATCTCTCTTGAACCTTTTAATCTATTGAGTTGTTGAGCCCACGTTGGTCCAAACCCCATTTTATTTTAGGCGCACAATTATTTTCCCTTATCCAATTTTTCCTAGTTTTTACTTGTAATAATGAGTGATAAATATATCGATGGGATAGCTTCAGTGGTTAAGTGTTTTGGGTATCTTGTATTAGGTATCAATCGTCATCCCCCAATTTGGTTGCCTTTGTCGGAGGCCTTGTTAAATTTCCCTACTAGGTTAGGTATTGTAATTAATGTCAATGAGTTTACATTGGGTACCATCCATGAAATGTGGAGAACTGCCTGGGGATTTCCCCATGAGGTTTTCCTTGGGAAAAACAATAATGAGTGATACACCATCCATTCCCATCATTGAATCTAATAAAACAGGGAGGCCTAGAAAAATGAGACTAAACTCTCTATTTCAGTACATAGAATCTCTAGAAAATTATAGGGAAAATAGAGAAACTAAAGTCAAGTTGGAAATAAATAATATGCATAATGAAAATTTTGTAGCATTTGAAGGTAAGATTAAAAAAAAAATAGATAACATATAAAAACTTTCAAAAATAAGTTGTGACTATTGGAGTACCAAAGAATTAACATATCAAGGAGCTATACATTCCAAAAAAAGGTGTTGTTTAAAGAGCCCATTTCAACACTGAAGCATAAGTGAGCATTTCTCAACATACAATACAAAACACAAAGATCCAAAAAACTTCCATACACAGGTACATTATAAATTGATCCATAAAACCATCTACATATAATACCAAAGTGTAACTAACTTCCTTTAAGTGAGGAATACATGGTCAACTTTGATTGGCTAAGGAAAGCACTAAACACGTTGAATTCTACCTCAATCTACACACCAATCAACTTCTATGGTCGACTTGAAAACCACGCAAATGCCAAGATGACTCAATCAAATCTCCTAATCAATTATTAACTATTGTATGCTTGTCTCTAGAAGACTCGGAGGTGTTATGAACCTATTTTTCTAACACCCCCCATCAACACAATTCTTTGGATATTCAAAATGTGGAATTAACTTCTATGTACATCCCCCCATAATTGGAGCATCCTAAATCCAAAGAAGAACTTAAATTTTCTCAAACTTAGCTTCCATTAAAGGCTTTGTAAGTATATTATAAACCCAATCATATATCCTACAATAGATAAGAGACATGGCATCATCTTATACCAATTTCCTTAAATAATGAGTAGGAAGCTCCATATGCTTCATCTTACTATGAGCAATTAGATTCTCAGTTAACAATATTGCACTTTGATTGTCACAATACATGACATATGATTACACAACTAGAAACCTGTGCTCCCACAATATATTACTAATCTACACTACCTCTATGCTAACATTAATAACACCAAGGCATTTTGTTTGTATGGTCAAAAGACAGACTGCGTTCTACTTTTTACAAGACTAGACTATGATTCTAGAAGAAAAATAAAACACATACCCAAACATAGACTTTATGTCATCTCCATCTCCAACACAATCTAAATCAACGTATTTGACTAACTGATTCTTAGTACTACAATATTTTATACCATGATGATAAGTGTCCTTGATATAAAAAACAATTCTCTTTGTGATCGTCAAGTGACTCCTAAATCCTACATGAGATGAGATATTGCATTAACAAAAAAGGAAATATTAGGTCAATTGTGAGTTATATAAATAAGGATACCAACAACTTGGTTGCAAAGAGTAGCATCAACTTTTGAAAAATCACTCTTAAGTTAGATTCACTCCTGAATAGCAAGGTGTAACACACAGTTTACAATCTTCCATTTTGAATATATGCAATAGATTCAATAAATATATAGGTAGATAAAGAAAGATACCACCATCCATTTGTAAGACTTGGATGCCCAAAAATAAATGTAATCGACCAATATTAGTGATCTCAAATGTATATGCTAATTGTTTCTCCAAACCCAAAAATAAATCAAAATTACTTCCAATGATGATTGAGTCATCAACATTAAATGCAATAATTAAGGTTTCACCATTTCCATGCAAAACATAGATAATTTGATTTGATTCATATATTTTGAGATCGAGATTAAGAAAAAAAATGATCAATCTTCTTATACTTTGAGATCGAGATTAAGAAAAAAAATGATCAATCTTCTTATACCATGGTCTAGGGGCTCATTTCAAACCATACAATGATTTATTTAGTCAATATACAACACTACGATCCTTCTCAAAACCACAAGGTTGCTCCATATAAATCTCATTAGTCAGATCACTATGTAAGAAAGAAATTTTGAAATCCATTTGATGTACCTCCCATCCAAAATGAGTAGCAAGTGAAGGAATCAATCAAACATAATTCATCTTTGTGCAAAGGTAGAAATATTTAATGTATCTAATGCCTTCCTACTAAGAAAAACCCTTTTTTACCAAACAAGCCTTATTCCTTTCAACAACACCTTCAAATGTGAACTTGGTCTTATAGACCCATTGATAGTTCGCCATATTCTTTCATTACATTCAAGGAATTAAATCCCATGTCTTATTCTTCATTAAAGAATGAACTCATTAGTGATATAATTCTTCCATTTAGGTGGACCATGTTCATCTCCATATGTATTAGGATCACGTGCCTCTAGGACGTGTTCCATTAGAAAAACACTACCACGTTATTTCTAACTTCTTGTCCTCCTTGAATTATTTAGATCTCTTTCATTAGCACCAATAGGTTCAATTGTCTTATTCGCCCATATGGGAAGACAAATATCCCTTTTCGAAGGATTTCCTATACCAAACTCTTCATTAGTTAATTGTATAGGGGTTCCAAAAATTGTGGTCCATTATCGATTTTCAAGTTGACAACCCTATGTAGTAGTTCATTGATCCAAATTATTCTTCAAAACTTATGTTGGATCACTACTTAACAATATAGAAGGGGAATTCAATAGAGTAATACTCAAGGTATTCTCATCAAAGACAACATCTCTCTTGCAAATAATCTCTTGTTTGTCTGGATCAAACAAATTGTAGGCTTTTGAATCTTCAAAGTATCCCATCATAATACAATCATAGATATTCACATCCAACCTCTTTATCTTACTATGATCCCATTGTATGTGAATATGAGTATGTATTATGTACATTATATTGAGCAATAGATAATCCAATAGAACTAGAGGAATCCAAACTCATATTTCTCATATCCATCTCCTTAGTTTTAGTGGTGAGTCTTCATAATCCAAGTTGATTTTCCTTCTTTTATGGTTTGTCTTTATCATTTGCTTCCTTTGTCTATCAAATGAAAATAATTCTATACTAGTAATTTCATATAATGGAGTTGGAATAGGACCATCACCACCTACAACCATACCTAGACCAAAGGTATTGGTAAAGGTTTGACTGGTCAAGACTTCTTCCATTTGCAAAAAATCGTGTTGCCTCGTGTTTCCTTCATTGATATTGGTCTACTACACTAGCTCATTTCCTTCATGTATAGATTCTTGTGCTTTAGCATCATATTCATTTTTATTCTTCATTTATACTTCTATTCTACTCTTCTCCTCATATTTTTCTTCATCCTCTTTCTTGATAACTCCTCAACCTCCACATTAGCTTTGGCTTTCCTCTCTTCTTCTTCTTCTTCTTTTCATTTCCTTTCCATCCTCTTTTTCTTTTCTTTCTATTTTTTTCTTCTTTGCAGACAATTCAACTCTGGATTTAACATCCACTTATTTTTCTTTTCCAATTCCTCTTTATCAAAAACTTTTATCTTTGCTTATTCTTTTCTTTTGGCCTTACCTTATACTAAATTGGCCTTCAACAATCCCTTCGATCATTTTCTATTGTTTTTTTTTTTCTTGAGGAGCGTTCCTCTTAGCAACAACCCTTTCATCTTCTTTTTTCTTTCTTTCCTCTTTCTCTTCAACAATAATTTGAAAATTATTTAAAATATATTTATAATTCAACGCTCTCCTATGAGGTTTTTCAACCTCATTCTCTTCATGTTGGCAGGTGAAAGAGATATTCAACTCATACCTATGTTTTGCAATAATCCCCAGGGGGTCATTCGTTTGAGTTGTCTCCAAATTGAAATGATATTCACCAATGATTTCTCCATCCATCCTTGCCCAAGTGGAATGTGTTATCTCGTACATACATATATATAGTGGATAGGTTGGGAATGGCTTCTTTTGGTGTTCGATTATGAAAACATTAAAACCATGTAGAGTTGTTTGATACCCAATTTCCTGAATGATCAACATATTTGGAACATAGGTTGAAAGTGGATGAGGTTCTTAGGAAACATAATAAATCCTAATATAGGTAGTGCAGCATCCCCCAGCCCAACCGAGGGGACATCATGGTGCCAAAACTCACAAATACAAATTTTTTGCTAACTAATTTAATTATTTTACAGTTAACTAATTTTCTGTAGATTTCAGCTAAAAATTAAAACAGATTTAGATACTTTCTATAACCATAAAATAGATGCATCTAAATCATACTAAATACACACATGAATGCAGTGAATAGTTCATTAGAGCAACACATATATCATTCTCATTTACAGAGATTATGCACAATAATTTAGCTCATAAATACAAGATAGAAAATAAATAAACAATTATCTTTTAAATCTGTTGTGCAACTAGCTTCTTGGGATGGAAATTCCACCCAACCATAGACTTGTTTCAAATATCAACAGAAAATCACCCCCGAGCTGAGGCTAATAACCCACAAAAGAGGGTGGTCTCTTACAATCCACTCTAGCTCATAAAACTCACAACCCACTGATATCTCTTACAACTATCCTGATTTTCCACTAGCTCTCTCCCTCTTGACCTACCCAACCCAAGGAATATACCCCTTCACTAATATCAGTCCCTCAGGTGTACCATTCGTTTACCAGGGCCTCTTTGGAAGATGTAGCTAGGAATCTCTCAGCTGGGAACTCAAGGGAACCTACTGCTAGGAAAACTACCA
>CBVK0100294920.1:0-13992 GCA_900067695.1 Picea abies
ATTCTTCTTTCTGACAGGGACCAAATTAGCTATCCAATCAGAATACCTCAAAGGTATAATCATCTGGGCATCAAGCAATTTTTTGACCTCTTTCTCCATAATCAACAATAACATAGGGTTTATCTACCTTAGTTTTTGTCTAAATGGTTTGGTATAATCCTTCAAAGGTATTCTATGCTCAATGATGCTAGTATCATAAGTTTACAAATCCTCATACTTCCATGCAAAAACATCAGCAAATTCCTCAACAGTTTGATATATTCAACCCTTTGATTTTCCGAAAAACTACTGGACAATTTGACATATTTAGGTTCCTCTTTAGTGCCTAGATTACATTATGTCAGATCAACATTTTCATTTGAACCACTCACTTTCACAGCCACATAATATTTATCAAACAATCTCTCCAAGGGAACCAATCCTTTAGGAATATGATTGCTAGGCAACTGAACAATTTTGTGATTTGCAATCTTGTTCCAAAACTTATCAGCATGCATATTTTTCATCATCTGAGTCCTTGTCAATATGAAGAGCAAAAAATTAATCTATTATTTCTAGAAACTTATTTAGTTCTTGATCATATTCAAAAACCTTCCTATGCTTAGCATTATCAACTATAGAAGGTATATATTTTACCTCAACATCATGATTAGGTATGGGAGGTAGTGGGATTCTAAAATTACTGGTAGAAACAACTAAGGAATCAACCAATGTATTATCCTCTATGAGAACAAAAGATATGTTGAAGGCTAAGAAGAAATTGTCAATAAGGTCACATACCTCATTCCTATAAGCTCTTAGTCTTGGATGCTTTTCTTGATAGGTATTTTTGACCTGATGCACAATCCACTTTGCATCTCCAGAAACTGATAATTCTTCAATTTTCATGTCCTTTGCAACTCTAAGCCCCAAAACTAAGGCTTCATATTCTGCAATGTTGTTTGTTTTCTAAAATTAAAATTTGAAGGACAAGGTTATGACCTCTTGAGATGGAGAAATGAACACATATCTAGCACCAACACTATCTTTTGAAGATGCACCATCAAAATACATTTTCCAGGTTTGAAAACCTTGTCTAGATGTCTCACTTCTTGTTGGGGACTGAATTTTTATTTCCAATGGTGACTGAGGAAAATTAGTAAGATGGAAAATTTTAGATCCTAAATTAGTATCAACAACATATATGGGATGTTTTTTTGGATTTCCTTCATCACTAATGATATATGCAAGTTGTGCTTCTCTATACAACCTTCAGTTTTCACCCCCAAATACTAGTATAGTAGCATAGGAAAGATCCATTTGCAATGTACCTCCTATCTTTTTTATCCATGAGCTAGACAACAACATCCCAAACTTCAAAGGAACATCTGCAACTACAATATCCATGACTATTCTATTCATAGGTAGTTGAAAAAGAGTGACAACCAAATATTTAATCACTCCAAGACATTTTAATTTTCTTGAATCAAAGGAATACAAATTGTGATATGATTTAGTGATTTCCAGACCCAATTCATCCATAACATCCTTAGGAATCAAGTTGTGGGATGAACCTGAGTCCATAAGGAAATTGTGCAAGTTTTTATCATGTACATTCAAAGAAGTGTAAAAGGGAGGAGAGGAGTCATCTCTGTCTTCTACTAGTGGTCCAGATATAATTGCAGGTTTCTCATCCTAGAAATTAACTGAGTCTGTTGAATGGGAAGAAGATTCATGCTGCAACATTTTTGAAATAGATTTCTTGAAATCTTCATTCTTTATCAACTCTAGGAATGGGATGAGAATTTTGATCTTTTGGATTTCATTCTCAAAGTTAAAATAGGATTGGGACTTCATAATTTCCTTTGTCTCTTGAACATGAGCTTTAATGATGGGTTGATTGTTCTATTCTTCTGTTCATTTATTTGGTGCAACCACTATTTTGGGAGGGGTATCTTATTTTTTAGGTTGTTTAGAAGTACTTGGTTTTCCCTCCTTTTATTTTTGGCCTCAAATTGTATTTGCTTTGTGTTTCATTCACTTTTTATCCTTTAGTTTACTCATTCAGCTGATTTCTCATTAAAGACTCTTCATAAGAACAATGGGTTAAAAGAGGGGAAGCATATGTGTCCCCCAAACAATGAATTTCTTGATATGCTTCTTCATTATCTCCTTCTCCATCATCAACCAAATTGTTCTGTAGAGGATTTTTAACCTTTTGATTCTCTCTATTTCTTTGATCTCTCTGAATAATTTGAGGTGTATTGTTTTGTCTTCTGAAATTGTTTCTATTTCCAAAATCTTGGCGGGGGGGGGTGTTATTTGCTTTTCTCTCTTCAAGTTTTAATTTTTCCATTTTTGTAGAAAGTCAATTAACTAACTTAGTCAATTCATCAACCTGGGGATTATTTCTTGAAGCATTAGAAGATGAGGCTTATGATTTTTGTTTCCTTCTATCCCTATCGTATTTTACCCTTAACTTATCTATTGCCAATATGTTTTATTTAACCTCCTGAGAAACATATTGCATATGGGATAATGTTGTAGACCTTCTTTATCTCAATAAAAGAAAAAAATTAGGGTCAAAGGCACTTGCATAGGCTATTTTAGCAGAAGTTTCAATAGGTTTAATCTCAGTAGGAATTTTGTTATACATCTTGTTAAATCTCTTTTAAAAACATGACATTGATTCACCCTCTTTCCTTTTAAGAACCCCAAATTTTGTGATGTAATATAAGAAGTCTTTTTTTTCACCCCAATGTATTAAAAAGGCATCATATAGGGCTTCAATTCTATCAATTGATCCAGGAGCTATACTTCTAAACCACTTTCTATCTTCTCCATCTAGACTTTGCATGAAAAACCTCATCCATACATCTTCATTTTCAATATTCAAATTATCTGCATAACTATAAAATGAAACAAGGTGTTATTCTGCAATGATATATTCCTCTCCTGTCAGCTTGGGAATATACTTAAGGTAATCTCCTATTGGAAGAGAATTCATGGCATGAAGAAAAAATAATGTTGCATACCTAGCAGCCACAATGGAATCCATTCTATTCTGAGGAGGATTAACCACTTCCATTTGATTTGGAAAATAAGGACTTTGATTTCTATGAGAAGTATAAGGTGACTTGACAGGTAAATATGTGATCTATATAACAAGTAGTTTTTGAAAAGGAAGAGTATAAGGTGGGGAAACTTCATTAACAAAAAATGGTTGAGTCTTGGATGAGAATGGGGTAATTTCAATAGAAACTGAGGTTCCTTATTCTTTAGTTACAAAAAATTTAAATTAATGGGGAGAAGGAGAACCTAAGAGAGTAAAATACTCCAAACTTTCAAGTCTAAACCACTTTACAATTTCAAGGGATGCAAGAAAATCAAAATTCTCTATATTTTCTTCTTTCAACTCAGGAGAAAATGTTGAATATTCTACAAGAAAATATCCCAGTCTTGAGTTTACAGGAGTTTCAACAATAGGTAAATGAGAAACATGAGAAAAAACATCCGGTGTATGGAAATAAGAGTTAGGCGAGCCTCTAGCAGTACCTGAAAATTTAGAAGAGGAGGATCCTTGCAAATGTTTTCCCTTATTTATGTTTTTTTCTAGATCAAGTTCAAGTGCAACCAGAGGTGAATGTGGATTAGACCTCATGTTCCTACTCTTGGGAGCCACAACTAAACTTTGGAGTCTCTAGATGCACTATGTAGTCTTTATGTTTACTGATTTATGTACGTCAACAAAATCAGTAGTGTCTTTGACGTACAACCCAGGGAAATATCTTCAATTCGTTCCCCATCAACGACATAAAAAATGTTAGCACTAGAAGTCACACCTACACTATTGTAGATGTAAGCCTAATACCCATCAGAATTTAAAGGATAATGTTCTTAAAAATGTGGCAGATGGATGTAAAACTCAGTTTAAGATGTCAATCACAAATCCTTCCATGAAATGCACACAATCTAGCAAGGCATTGAATGGATTCAAATTAGGGTTTAAAGGATAGAAATGATAGATGGAAGACTTAGAAAAGAATGTGTAATATGTATATCAGTTTACATTAGGTATTTCTTACACACTTATGAAAGAAAACTCATTTGAATAATAACATCTTAAATCCAAAGAGAAAACTACTCTGATAATTTGCATGTAATATCACAAAATACATTTTACTACAATAAAGAAACAACAGTCCGATGAATCCTTCAACATAGACTGATATCCGGGTAAAATCATGAATCTGGGTAGCACTTTCGTGACAATTGGGTCTCCAAAATTTCTAGTGGCAATTTTTCGGTTGAACAAATGTTTATTTCGGCCGAAAATTTTCACGTCAAATTTAACGGTGCCCTCGAAATTCGTTACAGTTTTTTTTGTCATAAAACAAGCAAAAGTGTTACCCATCTTCATGAATTTACCCATTATCAATAAATAAAAGAGATGATAATGGGAAAAATATTGGTTTCCACCATTAAAAGTTTATTGGATCTGGTTTGTACATCAGGAAAAAATCTTCTACAAAAATAACAAGACTAAAGATAACAATTTCTCTCTTTTACCATTCGAACCTCTTCTCCTATTACCATGCCTCTTAAATAACCAAAATTGTCAAAAGAGATATTTACAATTCATCCCTTAACTTCCTCATAGGATTCCATGCCTAAGGGAAGTGTGGCAAAAAGTGTACAACTAAAAAATAACAAACTATTATTTTGAAGGAAAATGTTGGCAACATATACAACAAGTCCTCAATCAACTGATGATGTGTCTTTATTCTTGCAACTCCTTGAGGAAGATGGTCTTAAAAAGTGAAAATGATGTTCTGAGTTCTTGTATGAGCTTCCCCTGACAGTTGACAACTTCCCTTCCCTCCAAAATCTTCAAAAAATTGAGTTTGCATCACATCGCTACAAACTTTCCTCAAACAACCAATTCACAACACCAATGAATCGAAGCGTTGTGAACTTTCCTGTAGCGTCGTATTTTCCTTTCAAAAAGTTTTGAAACCTTAAAAATTGTACCATGACAAATGTAATTCTTCCAGATATGCTACAAACGTATTACCATGATATATAATTGGAGAAAAACACAAAAAAATGCTAAGTCTAGCTCAAAATTCACAACCATCATTAAATGTTGTAAATGCATGCAACATAAACCTTGAAAAAAATGATGTTGGTTTTATAAGATCATTTGTATTTATATTTTAGTTCTATAACTTCTTGTGGTAGCCACCTTTTCCAACATGGCTAAGTTTCTCTTTACCACTTCTTCTCTGAAATGTTATAACTTTGACTTCAATTTTCAAATTTTCAGCTTGGTGGGCTCTATTATGGCTATAAACATTCTTGAGTTTCCTATGAAGGGGTAAAAAATTCTTAGCCATGGACATTTCCTTATCAATCGTCTCCTCATACATATCTATCATCTCCTTTATCTTTATTCTGGAACCCAAATCTTCCTTCTTCAACTTATCAACTTCAACTCTTGCTTCCTTAATCTGCCTTCTGAGCCTTTTGAAGGTAGGGTTACTTTCATGATGAGAAGTGTTGATATCAATAACCTCTATGGGATACTTATAAGACTGAGATTTTTCTTTTTATTGAGATGAAGTCTATGTTGTATCATCCTTCATGGGAACATGTTGTCTGGTTACACATCTAGTAAATGGTCTTCTATGCTTGACTTTGTCTGCAGCAACTGGTGGCAAAAAGACACGTTTTTTTCCTTTCAAACTTGTTGGTTTGCTTGAAGGAATATCCATGGGGGCAGGTTCTTCCACATGTTAAAATTTTCTGTCATGATGTTTTGAAGTAACACCTTCTTCTTTCTCATCAAGCCCTGAAATATTTATCACTCCTAGTCACCCTCTTCTTCTTGCTTGAATATGAAGACACAGTCTTCTGAACAGGGGTAGGAGTTTGTCTTTTGGATTGTTCTCTAGGAGGAATGTCTAACTGAAAATGTGATGTAGTTAGGAAATTTTCCCAGTCAGTGTTATTTTTCTTTAGTTGTTTCATAACTAACATTTTTATTAGACCAGAGTAAAAAAAAGTGGTGTCTACTTGCTTTGACTTGGCTTGGACTCTGTCTGAAATCTTAACAATACTCCTAAAAAAATAGAATGGAAGGTTCATGGTTTCTTTTCCAATACAGTGTAATAGTAATATGATGTGGTATTGGTATACAATATTGAACCTCCCTTCACATGTGAAATACCTTTGTATGACCCTGACCATCTTGTCAAAGCGTACAAGAATGTGACTTCCGGGCACTCCTTTAGATAGGTTGTCTTCTTGATATTCAGGCTTAAGGAATTAATTTGAGAAATAAGAGTTTAATGACGCAGATTTAAACCATTTCTTACCACAGTCATGTATCTCTGTTTCTACATAGATAAAGTGCTATGAAAATTCAAACTCCAACATCCCCACCTTAGTCTTTGTACCATTAAAATTAAGGGAAAACACAACCACTTCAATATGTCCTCTCTGCATCTTTTGACAAAAATTAAGACAACCCACCCTCTGGAAAGATTCCCTGAACAATGGTTTAGATTTAATGAGTTGCATGTCATATGGTTCAGTCCTCACAATATCTCCCCCCTTGTGAGTCTTCTTTTTTTGCTGATTGTCCATAATCACTTCTTGAAGAACACTTTCTGTAAACTCTTATGATAGTTGGTATGTGGAAAACAGGGTAAACATGAAATTTAGGGTTTGATAATAGAGTTGGTTTTCATGGAATTAACTTTGTCTAAAAATTTATACACAACAATGATATTCAGTAAATGCAATTTCAAAAGGAAAGATAAAAGGGACAACCACTAAGCCTTTCAGTAAAAAAAATAGACAGGAAAAAATGAAACTTTGTAAAAATAGGGGTTTAGCAGCATGAGTATCAGTTTGTAGAGCCAACCGTGTATGCAATTGAGATCAATTCTCTAAAATATGGACCATATTTTCCATGTCTGAGAGGGATCTCATACAAGTGGTTAAAATTGTCTTAAACTGATTTCAAAATGACAAGGGTTTTGATAATCTGTAGATAGAGGATTCGCAACGCCAATTTGCAGCACACAATCGGGGTGCAGAATTAAAATCAGGAAGTTCGTAGCGCATAGATATTAGTGGGATAAATGGACTTTTTACAGAATAAATGATGAGATTACTTTAATATAACAATTTGACTAATAGATAGAGTTTAGAGAGCCATAGTAGTAGGTTTGAGAGTTGGAAACACATGGACTTTAACAGTTCGCAACGCTAGTAATTCAAAATAGTTTTAATTCCTCTATCAACCTTTAAATAACAAGAATATCATCAAGGAATACCTAATATATTTGGATTTGATTCTAGTGCTTTGTAAACATGAGCTGGTAATAGAGAAATTCATCCAAACATGAATATTCCCCTTCAACTAGTTCTCAACACCACTCTGTAGTGCCAGTCTACAACGCCAGTTTGTAGCACCAATTTCAAATTCTAGTAGCATGCTTCAAGGAAACTATTATAGCTTTATGTGACATAATACTTGAAAATAAAATTGGATGAAAGTGTTGAAAACCATGAAATTCCCCTTGACACGTTTCCAAAATGCAATAATGAAAGATAAGTGCATGAGTTACTTCTTAGTACACTGTGAACTTTTAGGTGAGTTGGCATCAAATATACTTGACCTTTAAATGGTTGGAAAGTGACATAATGTAAACTTGTGTACACCTTTAAGACATGGCATGTCATGATGATTATGTTTAATACCAAGAGTGTGACCCATAAGGACCCTTATTATTATCATGATGAATAATCATATGACACTAAGGCTCTAAAACAAGACTAAAACAATACTATGCTTATAAAAAAAAAAAATTGAGTTATAACATACAATATAACCCAAATACTAAGACTTGAAGACCCTATGACTCAAAACAAGAAAAACAAAGATGTTTTGAACCCCTACACATCCCATGTGTTAACACCACTAAACTACAAATCGCCAGTCTGCAACTCGAAGGGATAGCGCAAAATTGGTGGGACACTAAATTAGAATAGCCTAAATTGATCGTGGAGCTCAGTACACAACATTCTCCAACAAATGGAAGTATTGATTCTTGGGATGCATTATTTCACACCTTGCAGGAATGCTTCTACCACCGAGGCTATCTCCAAAATCTTCTCACCAAATGGTTGCAACTCCACCAACTTTCCACTCCGTCAGTAAAAGGCTACATTGATGTCTTTTGCAAGTTATGCCTCCATCTCCGTAACAATGTTCCAGACAAGGTATTAATCATCAAATTTAATTCTTGTCTTTGGTTTCCTCTCTGTCGTGAAGTTGATATTTTTGAAATCTCCTCTTTGGACAAGGCGTTCTTACGGGCCTTGGCCGTAGAACATAATTTATCCCCTCAAATACGATATCTAGCAAATTGAACCCAATCTGAAAACCCACCTCCTTCTCATCCTAAACCTTATCCTTCTTCCTCGTCAGCAACCAAAAATTCATTTTGGTGTACTTTTCATAATACCAACAACCATAACTCTGTCGACTATCAAGCCATTAAAAATATTCTCCCCCATTATACCTTGGTTAAATAGGTCACACCCACTGATTTTCCTAAGCAACCAGAATTAATCTCACTCACCAACCCCACCGAAGTCGACCCATCCCTCATTTTCATGACTACACCTGAACCGGGTCTCACTAATGTTCTCCTCTTTATGCATAATTGCCAAATTAAACATGAACTCACCACTCTCATTTTGGAAAATGGAATTCAAAAAAATATAGTCTACCAAGACTTAGTCCAACATCTGCAACTTACCACCACCAAAAACCTAGATCCATATCAACTTGGTTGGGTAAAAAACGGAGGACCTCACATCACTATCGCCTGATGTTGCACCGTAACTTTCACCATTGACCCCTTCCACCACATCATTGTTTTCGATGTTTCACCTTTAGACTCTGCTGACCTCTTGTTGGTTCTCCCATACAAACAAGACCGACAAGCCATGTACCATGAAAAATCCCATCATTTAATATTCAGGATGAAGGAAGCACCTATGTCCTTACTTCAACACCTCACACTTCCCCCTCGTCGCATCCTGGGAAAGAAGAAAATAACCATTTCATTCACCACAAAGATGTCTCATTGTGTTTGTCCCGCCATGTTTATCCCGAGAACCTCACTAACTTGACACCTCCCATCGTACTCCCTCTCCTCCTGGAATTTGGAAATGTCTCTTAGTCTCCCACAAATATCCCACCCCCTCGATCAATTGCACACTCCATTGATCTCATTCATGATGCATCATTTCCCAATGCACCATCATCTTGACCTGTTCCCAACGACACTACTGAACTCGAACGAAAAATGGGTCACTTCCTAGAATCTATCCATCATCAATCCTCTTCCCCTTGATGTGCCTCTCTAGATTTAATTCTTCCCAAGAAGGAGACTATCAGATGTCATCTCGTTACTACTTACCATGCCCTCACCCAAGCCAAAATTAAATATCACTATATGTTACCCCATATTGAAAATTTGCACGACCACTTACAAGGGGACTCCTTCTTCACCAAGATGGATTTGAAATCAAAATATTTTCAAGTGTGGATGCAATCGACATATATATGTTAGGATGCCTCTCAGTTTACTATTGGTGTGGTGCGTAAATAGGGAGGTCAATCGGTGGCATACCAATCCAAGACCCTTTCCACAACCAAATTCAATTACAAGAACTACGCCAAAGAATTCTACATCTCGATGCAGGTTTTGAATAAGTGGTGTCATTACAACAAGGCTACACACTCTTCCACTAGAATATCACCTTTTGAGATGTGTCTTGTCTTTCAATATCTGGCCCCCACAGAGACGCCTGTCATTTTGGATTTGTCGGGATCAACACATCAACACCGATAACAATAGGTTGATGATAGTGTCATTAATAATTTATCACAACAATACACTCCAGTTGCAGCTACCTTACACGTAACATCGGATCGTGGAAAGCAACATCATTCTTCATACCTAGTTGGTAAACAGTGGAAAACTCTAGTGTAGTCCAAGTGGATGACAGTCGAGACAGTACAACAAAAGTTTCCTCAGTTAGTGGGAGAAGCAGGGATGTTTTTCGGATCTAAACAGGGAGGAATTGGGACACCCCTTCCTTGGTCAACTAGCAGAAGAGGATCAATAGTTAGTAGCAAGGAAGGCACCAAAGGGAACAATTACTATCTTAGTTTTATGATCTGTGTCAACATTAGTCAGTCACATAATTTTAATAAATCTTTCACCGGTATAGTAAGCAAGGATATGTCTAAATAAATGGTTAGTCAGTTTGTGTCATTTATCTACTGCAGGAAAATTCTCTTACCATTATGAATGCACATAGAGTCACAAAAAATAAAAATAACAATTATTTTTGTAAGAAGTCACCTTGCATTATTAAAGGGGGCATTTTTCTCTAATACATTTGATGAAGTCTTTATGAATCCTCTTTCTCTTCTCTATATTTTCATTTTGCTGTGTGTGAGTGTGTGAATTGTTTCACACCAAGGGACTGGTGTTCCCTCTTTATTATTCACTTTCATTCTTGTTGACCAACATTCTTAGGTAGTGCGCATTGAGTAAACACAGTGCACCCTCTTTGGTGAATGAATTCGTTATTTTTGTTGAAGTGTGCCCTCCAGGATTTGAGTTTTCCCTCTTTGTTTTCCATCGTCAGATAGATCAATTTATCACTTAACCCAAGAAATTTCTAAGTATGTTAGATAGTAATCAGAGTGAATTATGCACCAAATTACAACAATTAGGATGGTTGTAGAAAATATTTGCAACAACATCAAGATAATTAGTAAATTAAGCTAAGCTAGGGTTAGAAAAGGTTAGTAAAATGCTTAGAGAGTAAAGTTTGAGAGTTGGTTTGATTAAATCCTTCACAATATAGAGAGAATGTAAACTGGTGCATTTTGGGGCTATGGAGTCATTTACAATAGAAATATAAATTCAATAAATAATGATGATAATAGTTTCCTAAGGATGATGAAATGAATTTTGAGGTGCTAGCACTTTAGGGCCTCAAGTTTCAAGTCTCAAAAGATGCAGTTTTCTAGAGAACAAGTTTTTTTGGGCTCTAGTGAATTCTTCTTATTCCTTAGACTCTTGAAATATATAGTAACAAATTTTTAGAATAAGACTCCTCAAGTTGTATCACTTAAGGGCTTTAGGAGCCTACTCTAGACAAGAATCTCTTGACAATTAAATAGGTGGAGTGATTTAGAGAGAGGATGAAACACCTTGTAATCCTCTCCTATGGATTTAAGAAAGCAATATCATAATCTTCAATATGAACAAGTAAAATTTACCATAAACATTTACCACATGTAATGAAATTGCAGATTTTACTTACTTCAACAAACAAAATGAAGCAGAAAACCTTAGTTGTAGAAATTTCCACCCAAAACAGGCCAAGGGAGATAAAAAAATATCTCCTTCAAGCCTAGTGCGTGAGTAAAAGAGACCAAGTATGCCAAAGAGGGAGAAAATTTCAGACCGAAGTCCTCTTGTGTGAGAAAATTTATGATGAAAAACAAAAATGGCAAGGACTATATTTATATGATGCCTTGCAACCATTTTTCTCCACTTTAAAGGTCAACCATAAAATAAATTTTATGCAAAATAACCCTAAAACAAGGGTGACATCATCCCTTCTAAGGTTATGTTATCCTCCATAAAGGTGAAGTTGAGGTAGAACTATGCAACAATAGGTTTTCGAAGGCCATATGTCAAGCCAAATGTGCCAAAACATCACCTCCTAACCCTTCTCCATCAAACCCTAGTTTCCTCCATGACTTCATGAGCTAGGTGGTTGACGTCTAAGACTCCAAAGGATAATGTCTAGGTGGAAAGAGGTGGGAGATTGTATCTTATCCATTCTAGAGTGACCCCAAGTGAAAAACTATCATCCTTCAAGGTACAAATTATCATCACAATGTTTCCATATACATGGGGTCTAGAACCCTTCCTTTGGTTCTGATGCCCTCAAGAAGGTCCGAACACAGTGATCTCCACATGAATACCCATCCATCAAGAAAGTTCCTATAAAGACTAAGAAAAATATATGCAACATTCAAGGGTCCATGAGACACAAGAATCATGCCAAGTAAGCCACATATAGTAACAAAACCACCCAAGCAAATGCATCAAAACCCCCTTTCAATCTAAAGAAATGCTTGAAGACCTTATACAATTTGTCAATTTAGGTGTGGGAAGGGTGTCAAGGAATCCTATTAGGATAGTCAATCATAAATTCAAAGGTGTTTCCCAAGGTAAACCTATCTAATTCATGTGTTAGTATGAGGTAGAGTATGTTAAGACTTTTGTGTATGGGGTTTCATGAAATACAAGGATTGTGGGTGAGTGCACAAAGTTGGTGGACGAAAAAGTGGCAAGGGGGTTACCTAGAATGCACACTCACGGGAATGCATGCAAATTCTCAATATATGCACGCATTCCTAATCCTATAGGTTTGGAAAGGACCAAACCTCCAGTCATCATGGCATGTAGGTTCATGCACTCATTATGTTCTTAAGAACTTGTACGTGTTCCTGAAAATGTGTGCGAGTTACTTATTTGGCCTATTTTTAAGGGACCATGGGAGGGTTTTGTGCTCATTTTCACACCATGCATGTGGTTTTCCCATTTTTAGTAAGAAAAAAATACTAATAGTGGAGGAGAAAAACTTGGGATCTTTCCACCATGTCCATTGCAAGAAAGGTATGGCTGATTTTTTTTCATTTCCTCTTGGATTTGCAAAAAACAAAAAACAATTAGTCATGGGTTATGGATGTAAATACCTATGATATTGAACACTTATTAGCTAGGTTCACAACACATATTTAATACTTCAATTTAAATATTTCAACAGTTCACTAATCTTGTATAGGTTTTTTTCAAGTTCGTTGTAAAGATAACACATAGGTTTTCTTTGTCTTAAACAAAATTATGTTAACGATTTTGTTGGGATAAAATGAAATTGTTATTTGTAATAACTTTGTCATAATTCCAATTATTAAATTTCCTTTTTAAAATGCAATATATGCTATAAAATGGAACCCAATTAAAATGTAAACTGCCAACCAACAGACCAATGTGAGGATAACCCCAACCCACCACAACCACCCAACTTAAACAACCAAATTAATGAGGGGTTGGACACATTAAAAACACTTTTATATCAATTAAGGGGCATGAGAGAACCAATAAAAGAGTCCTTAGCCACTTATTTGAACGTCATTATGAGATACATTGCAAGTGCCTAATGAAAAATGACTTCTATTTCTTAATATAGGGAAAGAATGTTTGAGTATTACAACACTGGATTAGATATAAATAAAATTGGGGACTTGGGTATATCAAAAAAACAATTGATGTCTATTTTTATTGATCCTAAATCTCAACAACAACCACCCGTGACCAAGAAATGAATTTGCATTGACTAGTGCATACCCACAAATTAGTGAAAACTAGATGGATAGGTGGTACATGGTATTTGATAAACCTCCCTGCAATCTATTTTTATTGATCCTCGATCTAGACAACAACCACCAATGACCAAGAAACACATTTTCATTGAATGGTGCATTCAACAAAAAAATAGTGAAAACTATATGGATAGGTGGTACATGGTATTTGATAAACCTCCCTGCAATAACATGGATGTGCCTTTATAGTTTTGGAACAAATTGTGGGATGAATTTATTTTGGGTCAACATGTCAGGTACTTCGACATCAATGACTTCTAGGGGGTGGGTTGAGGGTCTTCATAGGACCAAGATCATGCTAGACATGATCACATGTTAGGTCCTCGTCCCCCATATGAAGGCCCAACTGTTAGGAAATGCGACACACTTACACGCTAAACCTATTAGAAGAGAGGAATAAATATTTAATCAAGATATTAAATGACACAATGAGCACATAATACACAAAGATTTTA
>CBVK0100294922.1:0-14673 GCA_900067695.1 Picea abies
TTTTGAACACATATCCATTGGTCGACCTTTGTCGATCCAGATCTCTAGCCAAGTCAACGTCGAAAAATCTATGTACATTTAATTCACTATCTCATTTTTACTTAGTGTAATATAGAATAATCGTTTATGCCACACAAATACCTCAATACTCTCTTGACATTTATCTAGTTATCCTTCCTAGGTGTCGACATGTATCTGCTCAACACTCCCATTGCATGGGAAATGTCTAGTCGAGTGCAAACCATCAAATACATTAGACTAACAACAACAATTGCATAGGGAACATGTGCCATGTACTCTATTTCTTCCTGTGTCTTTGGACAATGTTCAACAGTTAGCATTACTCCCAAAGGAATTGGCACCCTCATCAGTTTTCAATCCTGGATGTTGAAACATTTCAAAATTGTTTCAATATACTTCGTCTGATTCAACCAAAGATTTCTAGTTTCTCAATCTCTCTTAATATCCATTTCGGTAATGAAGTTAGTTGCATCGAGATCCTTCATGTCAAACTTGGAGGATAGCTTCTTGTTTGCCTCCTTTATTGCATCCATGTTGTTTCCAATAAACAATATTTCATCGACATGCAAAGCTCCATATATGAAACGTCCACCTTCTTCTTTGGAATATATGCAGTTATCAACTTTGCTTCTCACAAATTCTAAACTAAGGATGTGTTGATGATTAAAATCGCAACGAGAATTTTGCCCACAAAGTTTTTCTAAAGCCTATTATTTATAAGATAATGATATATATAATACTAGTAGGTGGGACCCCCTTGTAGATAGGAAGATCAGATGAGGTTCTTATTTGATATTTATGTTGTTGTTTGACACTTCTTACATGGTTCTACATGATTGATAGTGAAATATTGATTTTATTTGCAACATAATGGAAGATGTATAATGCATGGGTTTCATTTCTCTAAGCTCTAAATTCCATGTATGAATGGATTGTATTCAATGTTATTACAATGCTATTGATGCCATGATTTATTACATGTTTCACATGCACAAGTCACATGTTAGTCATAACAAGAGATAAAATAAATATGGAATAAATCTAAGAAAGGAAACTATGCTATGTGAAATTGAAATTTAAAAAGAGTTGATGTTAGTCCTAACTAGCAATGTTAGTGGCTACACAATTTTATTGGAGTTATATGGGGAACATATGAGATATGTTATAGTATGGTTTTGGATTAATGGATAAAATGATATCGAGTGGTGCATTTGGAAAGCAATGTATGTTAGTTTCGAAGCATGGATTAATGGAATGGATTAATGTTGGTTGGTTGGCGTGTACTACGTAATTGAATGAGGAGAGGATGGAAGCGACATGCATTTACTGCATATCACTCCATACTTCCACCACTATCCATCACCCTAGATTTGTTATTTTTCAATTGATTTTCGTTGTGGTTAAGCTTTGATATTCAGGCAAAGAAGGAACTGCTCGACCAAGATCGCATTTTTAAGGGAATTTTGGTTACAAGTATGTTTTTTTCGCCATCCATGAAATCTCTTTGTTTATGTAATAAAAATTGGATCGATGATGTATTGGTATGTGTTTTTCTTGAGGCTGGAAACTGTGTAAACTTGTAGTGTTTCTTTGGAATGGTTGTTTGTGTGTTATTCGTTGCAAATGGAAAATTGAATGGTTGAAGACGCGATTTCATGGGCGGTTTTGTGTGGTGGAAGCCATGATGGCTCTCTGTTTTTTCTATGGGTTTTTGTTGGAGGGTTTCATTCCATATGGACTTGTTTTTCATCTCCTCACAGTCCTTATAACCATACCCTGTCGTATTTGTTGTTATGGGGTTGTTGTGTAATTTTTGAACCACCTTTGGGTTACTCCATATCGTTCTCCACATGGTCATGGGCTCATTTTATGTTATTGGTATATGCATAGTTGGTTATGGTGGCTATTATGCCAATATTTTTTCTTTAGGATTGGTTTCTATTACCTGAGATCTACATTTATTTTCAACATTATTTCATTTTTTGGGGGGAAAACCACAAGGGTTATGCCCTATGTGTTCTCGGTGTTATTTACTAGCCAATAAGGAGCCTCTGCTCCTCTGTTCATAGTTTCTCCTACCTAGTGTGAACTGTCACCCAGTCTTGCAAGCTAATGGTTATGTGGGCTATGTTTCCACTGTGTTGTCTCGAAGGTTTCTCACCTGTTGTTGGTATGGTCGACTCCAGTCTCCTTGTTTTGATTCCATTGAGCGGACCCTTGATTATTTAGAGCCCTATTTTGATAAGTTGAGCCAGTTATATCCTATCGGGTATCTTGTTGGTTGTTATGAGTTGGTGGACTAGAGTCGACAGTGGTTTTGATTATTGGCTCGTCTATGTTGATAGAGTTGATTACATAGTTATAATCGGAAATGATTATTGGTATATCATCGCTACCTCCTTGTGTTGTAACAATTGGATTGTTAACTCAACATTATTTTATGGTTGATATAACAGTCGCAGAAATGCTTCTTTGCATTATGCATTGGTCTGTATGTTTTCTACAGTATGGTATAAATTGAAATGATGGTCGATGTTACTGTGGGTTTTAATTGCCCGATCGAGATTATTGCAATTTGAATTATTGATGATTGTGGCTTGGATATCTACTGTGTATGATTTATAGATATCGTGCATCGTATCATTTATTTTCACCATCAGAGATGGGTGTGGGGTTTTTAATAGTATGGTTTCATTGCAATTTAATTGTTAAATTGGTTAAAGGAATGTAATCGGGCATGTTTTTTAAAAGATCTTGTGTCTGTTCTTGATTTGAGGAATTAATTTATGGATAGTGAACAGGTTTTAACACACAGTATTGTTTAATTGGCCACAATAATTATTTAATTGATGTTGGAATAGTTGTATTGAATACAAAATTGTTTTTATGGATTACTTAATTGATTTTTCGAACAATATTTGCTCTTTTCCCCTACCATTATCTCATTTTTTGCTAATTACATTCCCCTCGCTTTCCCATATTCATTATCCACTCCCTGTTCCTAAACTTTAATTACAGTTAAGGGAAACTCTATATTATGGCAGTTAAAGAGATCGCATAGGGATGAATTACAATGATATATATTCTTTTGGTTTACGACACAATTGATTGTTTGGTGTTTTTGAGCAGTAATCGTGATATTTTTCCCCTCATTTTAACACGTTTTCACTCACTACAACCCCTCACATATCTTAGAACCCTTTTTCACCCCCTTCTCATTGACAACTACTAAACAATTTTTATGGTTTGTCTTGCATGAGTATGATATGTTTCTGAGGAAAATTTTATTTCATATTTTAAAAGACTTGTCATGTATGGTTGTTAAAGAAACTATTTGCTAATCAATTATGCATACATAAATGAGTTTTTTCAGCAGAGGTAGCCATGGAAGAGGTAACCAAGGAAGAGGTAATTGGAACAGGGGCCCTAGAAGGCCAATATTCTCCATACATGTTGATGCAAACTCACAAGAGTTAGGCCAGCTATTTCAAGATGGGTTTTTTAACTGGATTGGGCAAGGAGTGGTCCAACCTAGGCCTGAAAGGCCTCCCTTCCAAGCCCCACAGGTTCCTGGTGTTCTCGTGCCTTCTCATGTCTCACTATAGCTTGAAGTTGCCAAAAATGACGGATGGCAAGAGATTGTCCACCCGACAGTATCCCAACATTGTGGTTGGCCTAACTTGTCTTTACCTGCTCCTCCTCCTATCAATCAAATTTTCCAAGTTTCCCTTGTCCACTCATTTGCTCAGTATTCCCATGTGAGAAAAAGGTTTAAAACTGAGGCTCACCATCCCCATGACAAAGGAAAAGCCATCGCTTCACCTTCCTCACCCTCCAGTGACTCTGATAAATCTGTGTTCTCCTGCATGAATTTGAGGGACAATTTCTTTCATGTGATCAGCGAGATTATTCTTAAAGGCTCTATGCAGCCTAAGGAAAATTCAGAGAGATCAAAAGGTGATAGCAACAACAAGGGAAATATTTCCTCCCATAGTGGAAAATATGGATTTTAAGTTTTTATTTATTAATTGTTGAGAACAGTTAACTTCTGAATTTTTGGACAACACATTATTTTTTGGATATGTGGGTAATATATTTTTGGAAATGATTTCAATTATCAAAGTCTTTGAACACTCTATAGAGCTCTGTCAGGTGGGCATTGAGAAGGTGCAAGTGTGCATGAAAGGATTGTGTTTTGAGTCTAAAGAGAAGGGTTTCAAGGAGAAGATACCCACAAAGTTTTTGAATAATTTGGAAATCTATGAAAGTGTGCATTGAGTAGAAGTTTCCAAGAGGGCACAAATATCCCTTCGAGGAACAATAGGACAGACACCTCTGAGGTTTTAGCAATTGAAGATCATATGAAACATAGTTGTTGAACACTTTGTAGGAGAGCTCTGCAAGTGTGCATTGAGTAGATGTAAGGAGTGCATAATTGAACCTGAAAGAGATCAGGAGTCTGGAGGAAGACCTATGCAAGAAGTACACTAGGCCAACACTTATACAAAGTGTTGAAAGATAGTCATTTGAAGGCTTAGTCAAGCACTAGGAGCACGCAGAGGTGAACTTAATACAAGTTCAAAAGCTCAAGAGTGAGAGAGAAATGTGTGTGTTGGAGACAAACTTATTCCAACTCCCAAAGCTCTGGAGGAAAATCGAAGTCGAGACCGAAGTAGTTGGTCTCGTAGGAGAAGGATCAAGGGCCAAAACCTTTGAACACTTATAAATTTTCCCAATTTTGGGAGAATGCAGAAGCTCAGGAGGAGGAGCAACATCATCCATTTGATCGAGCTACAAGGAGGGATCTGGACCATTGAATCCCATGTCTAGACAATAGAGGGATAATGCCGAGGAGAAGGACAGATCCTAGTCGTCATATCTGAGGGCGACAAACCAACATTCATTAGATCCATGTAAAGTGTAGGAGACTTAACCTTTTTTTATAGTGCATGGGAGAGTGAACAACCAAAGTCCCAAAGTGGATTGAGACCACCCATTGTTAGGAGGGACACATGGTGAAATATCCGAGACTCCAGAGTAGAAGTACTCTGGGAGTTCTTAGACAAGAAGAGAGTGAAATCACTGAAGATACGAAGCTCGGAGCTCATCCTAGTCATCGGTGCTAGGAGGGGCATGTGTCATCAGATATGAAACTCTAGGGAAGGGACACTCCAAGATTTTTCAGTTGAGGAGTGCACAAAACTCCCAAAATTCTGAAGAGTGAAGTAAATCCTAACCATTGGTGCAGGGGAGCACATGTTAGCAGATCTGGAGGTCTGAAAGGTAAGCACTCTGGAAGAAAGTAGGTGTAGAGTTGGGAGAAATATCGAAGGGCTGGGAGATAAATTAGATCTGGGTCGTCCAAGTCAAAGGGACAAGTGTCACTAGATCCTTCACTCCAGAGCAGGAGCACTTCAGAGAAATTTGTGGAGAAAAGAGTAATTTTCGCGAAGTCACAAAGGTTGAAGAAGATCTGGACCATTGGATCTAGAGGAACACGTGGTGAAAATCCACGTTCTTCAGAGGAAAGGTACTTTGGAGAAAACATTGTGTGGAGTTTGAAAAAATCCCAAAGACCAAAGTTGCGAAGTCATCGTAGCTGTCTGTGGAGGAGGATGCGTGGTAGAGGATCTACCAGTCCGGAGAAAATCCACTCTGGGAGAAAGTGGATTTGGTGGAGGCAGAACTCTTGAAGGATGGAGCGTCGAAGTTTTTTTGAGTCGTCGGATCAAGGAGGATAGGTGTGAGGAGATCTATCACTTCAGAGGTCGTACACTCCAAAGGAAAGTGAGAGTGGTGAAGCCAAAACTCCCAAAGGCCAAATTGTCGGAGTCAATAGTGACCATTAAAAAAATGGGAGGATGCGTGTCAGAAGATCCGACACTCCAAAAGGATTTCACTCTAGAGGTTTTTGGAGGAAGAATACTCGGTAACTGTCAAATCTCGGTGTCTGGAAGTGAGTCAAAGTCGCCAATTCTCTAAGGACACATGGCGTCAGATTGTTAACTTCATAGGTTTGCTACTCTGTAGGTTTTGTGGAGTCACTTTTCGAAATTCACTGAAGCGTCGGAGCCCATAACTATTGTGATTCGTTGATATGGAAAGGGAGTAGGGACCGTCGATCCATCTCACATCATTTTTGAACTTCACCAGTTCAGGGTTTGGAGGAAGTGGCGACAGGTGAAGTGAAAACCCTCAGAGCCCAAAGCTCTGAAGCACCCTTTGAGTAGGTGCCTGGTCATATCTTGCGGTCACATGTGGTTTTCGCCTGAGGAAAAAGGGGCTAAAGCCCGAGATTTGAAATTAGAGGCATGGGAAGCTAGAGCAAGTGACCAAGGGGTTTGGATTAGCACATACATGCATTAACTGGAATAAAAAGGCCCAAAATTTGTTAGGTATCAGCATAGTTTTCCCATAGTTTGGCCCATGGTCTATTGGAAGACTCTGCGAGTGTTCAGAGGTCCTCATTCACCATTTCGAGCATGGGGAAGGAAATAAGGCCTATGGATAAGGTTTTGTGGTTCCAACAGGGGTCAAAGAGCCAAGTTGGCTAATTTATTTGAACGATCCTAGACCGAGAGGTTGCATAGCCTCGAGGAGAGAGCATCAAGTGGTATCAGAGCCTAGGAAAAGGTTTTTTCTGATACCATCAAGTGGTATCAGAGCTTAATTGTTTTTGTAGATAGAAGGAAAAGAGAGGATATAGAGTGTTGATACTCCGTGAAGGATTGTTTCAAGCTCGCAACAGTCAATAAGACAACTAGGTGGGTTGTAGGAGAAGATGGAGGTGATATTAGTTGCAGGGTAGACAATAGATAACCAGGTGGGATGAAGGAAGAATAGATGCCTACTGAAGGCCATAACCATGGTCAAGGAAATGACCGTAAGAAGAAAAGAAAACCAGAAATGGAAAAAGAGATTGAAGAGATAAGAGCAGAGCTCGACAACCTAATGTTGAAGATGCAGCAGGAGGCACATGTATGTTGGAGGTACGAGTGGCCCATGTCCCTCTCATGGCAGTTGAAACTTGCGAGTTCAGAGTTTGGTGGAATTGGAGACAAGTGAAGTGAAAATGCCTGGAGCCTGGAGCTCCAAATCGCCCTTTAAGTAGGGGCCCTGTCATATCTCACAGTCAGATGCATTTGATACCATAAGAAAAGGGGATAAAGCCTAAAATTTGAGATTGAAGACATGGGAAGCTAGGAAAAGTGCCCGAGAGGTCCAGGGGAAGGTTGAATGTGAACCAAAGGTAGTGAGAAGGCCTAAAATCATCGGGTACAAGAAAAGGTTGCCCACAGTTTGGCCCAGGGTCTCTTGGAAGACTCTGCGAGTGTTTAGAGGTCCTCATTCACCATTTAGACCACGGGGAAGGAAACATGGCATATGGATAAGTTTTTGTTATTCTAGCAGGGGGAAGAGATGATTCATCTCAGTGAATTGAACGATCCTATACCAAGAGGTCACACAAACCCTAAGAGCGAGGGGTCCTACATCAAGTGGTATCAGAGACATAGATTTGGTTTCTGTAGGCAAAGGACTACATCAAGTGGTATCAGAGACATAGATTTGGTTTCTGTAGGCAAAGGAGACAAAAGAGATAGTTTGGTACCATCAAGTGGTATCAGAGCCACAAATTTGGTTTTTGTAGGCAAAGGAGACAAAGGAGATAGTTTGATACCATCAAGTGGTATCAAAGCCATATATTTTAATTTTTGTAAGAAAGAGGAGATAGTCTGATACCATCAAATGGTATTAGAGATAAATTTCATCTGTAGATAGTAGGTGAAGGAGGAGATAGAGTGTTGATTATGTGTGAAGGATTGTTTCCAATTTGCAGCATTCAAGCAGACAACTAGGTGGGATGCAAGGGAAAGTTGGAGGTGCTCTCAGTTGCAGGGTAACCAACAGACTTGTTAGGGGGTCAGGCAAAGGAGGAAGATGGCTATTGAAGGCCATAAGTGTGTTCGAAGAGAAGACAACCAACAAATGCGTAAAAAAAATATGGACAAAGAGATGGAATAAATCAGAGAAGAAATGGAGAGGCTAACACTGAAGATGCAGCAGGAGGCACATGTATGTTGGAGGTACGAGTGGCCCATGAAGTAGAAAATAAAATGGCATGTCTAGAATTTGTTGGCCAGAAGGCAACAATAGGTGTTGAGGAGGTGGTTGAGGGGAGTTGAGAAGAGGAACATCTGTGAACCAAAGGTTGAGAAGACCTCAGTGAAGAGGAAGAGAGATCAATGGAGGATCTCATGAACTTCTAGGAGGGTAGTGGTGAATTTTCAAATTTCTAGGTGGGAAATGCAGAGAGATCAGTTGATCTCATAGAATTCTAGGAGGGCAGGAGTGAAATCCTATATTTCCAGGTGGGCAAGGGAGATGAGGTGAGGCTATCTAAAAGTCTTAGGAGCTTAGAGGTGAGATCAGATCGACAAGGGGTGTTGATGGTGGAGGATCAGATTAGTGTTCTGATCATTGGGGGAATTCAGATATTCCTTCCAAGCAGAGGCTAGCATATGTGTTGTAGATGTAGCAGAAAGACATCCATTCATGATTTTCCTAGAGGAGGAGAAGGAGAAGACATTAGGATCTGCCCTAGAATTAATCATAATTTTCAGCCAGGAAGCTGAACAAGAGATGACTACAACATTAGAGCCTGCAGCAGAACAGGAAGTAGACAACATGGAATTTTTTGAGTTGTATAAGGAATTGGAAGCCCTGGAGAGAAAGGTAAATATACAGATTAGGAATATCCAACAGGTCAAGTTGGAAATAGATGGAGAAGAATTCCAATATGGGGAGCAACTGGAGGAATTTGGAGTTGTACCAACAATAGAGATGACAAAAGTCAATCTGTCAGAGGAGACAGTTGAGCAACAAATTAGTGAGGAGACTATGGAATCTGAATATGCAGGGTAGTGGCAAGTCAATGCCATAAGTGATGAAGTGCAACAGGACAGTCTGCATGAAAGGAGAAGCCATCCAAAAGGTTAGCTAGAAGAGGTGATTGAGGAGATAAGGAGGTTGATGTTGAGATCAACACATGAGACTATCAACAAGGAGACACTGAGTAGAAGAGAACCTACCACAACAACAAGGAAGTAGTAGCACCAGAAGCAACAACAAAGCAGAGGAGTAGGTGGACAAATCCACATAGAAGTTTTGGATCAAAGGGGATTTCAAAAGTAGAGTAGAGAAGCTCATGAGAAGGAGCTCATGATTTTTCCAGCAGTGGAGTATGATGCAGGAGAATCACTCCACCTCAACAATGCGCCATCATTCTAGCACATCAAATCACATTCAATAAGGGGAGAGGCGCCAACCCTCTCATTTTTCACTAAATTTAAAATTTTAAAAGTAATTCAAATGCAATTAAATGTTGTAAGGTTGATAGAGCCAAGTTGATGCCTTTGTACAGAAAGTAGATAGAGAGGCCTTTAATAAAGTCTGATATGGACAGATATCGAGAATCACCTCATATATGAATTGTTAATGGTCATTCAATGTAATAAGCCTCAGTAGATAGGCGTTTTGATGGTGATTAGACACCACCAATGTAGTTGGAGGGAAAGACTCAATGAGTCTCCTCTTGTATAAATATTTGTAACTTATGCCCAGTAGAGGCTGCTGAAAATATGAGAGAAAAATCATTGTAAGCCAAGGAGAGAAGAGTTGAGACTCTGTTGCAGAGTGAGCTCACATATATTGTAATTAACATTTACATAAATACAAATACCATTTTTTCCTGCGTAGGATTTTCCTGTGCGTTTATTTGTGTTATGAATTATTGTTGTGTGTTCATTTATGTTGTAGATGTGTGTGATAAGTCTCATCTCCAGGGAAGATATAGTTCAATATTTATTGTGAGTTTGTTGAATCGGTATGGGTTCTTTAGGCTAAGTGAGAGGAGTGCATGACAGAGTCTTGAAAACTCTGTGAGACAGCACAAGGAGTGCGCATATGAATTATGCTTTGAATTCAAGGGAGAACGTGTCAGGTGGGAATAGCAGAATAGTTTACAGACTTAGAGAGGAGCCTCAGTTTTACTGAATACTGTTGATACTAAGAGGGGGGTGAATTCGTATCAAGTACAATTTAAAACCTTTTTCAACTTATACTTAAACAGATGCAGCAGGAGGCACATGTATGTTGGAGGTACGAGTGGCCCATGAAGCAGAAAGTAAAATGACATGTCCAAAATTTTTTGTCCAGAAGGAAACAACAAGTAGTGAGGAGGTGGTTGAGGGAAGTTGAAACCCTCAATGACACAGAGAAAGTGGTTTACATCTCTGAACCAAAAGTTGGATAAAACCTCAGTGAGGAGGAAGTGAGATTGGTTGATCTCATAAATTGCTAGGAGGGTAGGGATGAAAATTCATATTTCCAGGTGGGAAATGAGATGAGATCATTTGAATATCTCATAGAATTCTAAGAGGGTAGGAGAGAAATCCCAGATTTCCAAGTGGGAAAGGGAGAAGAGATGAACTCAGAGGTGATTTTAGATTAGTAAGGAGTGTTTATGGAGGATGATTAGAGGAGAATTTTGATCATTGGAGGAATTCAGATATTCCTTCCAATTATCCCAGCAGAGGCCAGTGAAAAAAGTTCAGGTGCAGTATAAGAGAAAGGAAAACCAGTTGTGACTATCATAGAGGAGAAGGAGAAAACACTGATGCCTTCCCCGATGGAAAAATAAGAGCATTCAACAGAATTGCTCATGATTTTCAGCTGGGAAGCTGAACATGAGACTATTGTAGCACTGAAGCTTGCAACAAAAGAGAAAGTAGACATCATGGAACATGAGACTATTGTAGCACTGAAGCTTGCAACAAAAGAGGAAGCAAACATCATGGAATTTTCTGATCTACACAGGGAATTGGAGGCCCTGGAAAGAAGGGTGATAGTGAAAATTCAACAAATCCAATAGGTCAGGTTGGAAGCAGATGGAGTGTAATTCCATTCCAAGAAGAAACTAGAGGAAGATGGAGATATACCGGTAGAGGAACTGATAGAAGTTGAACTGTCAGAGGAGATGAATGAGAAGAAGCTCAGTAAGGAGCCCATAGAACTAGATTCTGTAGGGAAGTGGCAAGTCAAGGACATAAGTGATGGAGACAATGTGGGATATCAAGATGATATGCCCTTAAATCAACACGAGGAAGTGTAGCAGAGAAAACTGCATAAGGAAAGCCAACCAATAGAGCAACTGGAAGAAGTGATTGAGGAGATCAGAGATCTGATGTTGAGATCAACACAGGAGACTGTCAGTAAGAAGAAGTTGAAAAGAGGAGAGCCTATAGCAGTAGCAGGGAAGCAACAACATCAACACAATAGAGAAGTAGGTGGACAACTCTAGAGAGAAGTTTGGGATCCAGGAGGATTTCAACAACAAAGTAGAGGAGCTCATGAGTGGGAGATCATGATTTTCCCATTAGTGGAGTATGATGTACCAACATCCTTTCCACCTCAGCAACGTGCCAACATTCCAGCACATCAAAGAACATTCAAGAAGGGGAGAGGCGCAAACCTTATGATTTTTCCTTGAATTTAAAAATTCAATGTAATAATTTGTTATTAAATGTTATTTTTCCTTGAATTTAAAAATTCAATGTAATAATTTGTTATTAAATGTTGTAAGGATTGAGTAGAGACGAGTCATGACTTTGTACAGGATGTGGATGGAGTCACCTTTAATGTCTGAATGTAGGTTGATATAGATCTGATTTCGACTATATTTTCATTTATTGTAATAAGCCTCAGTAGATAGGCATTTTGATGGTGATTAGACACCACTAGTGTAGTTTGGAAGGAAGGCTTTATGAGCCCCTCTTGTATAAAGAATTGCATTGTATGCCCAGGAAAGGGTTTTGATAATTTTTTTTCTAGCTGCTAAAGGTTGATAGAAAACCATTGTAAGCAGAGAAGAGAGTTGATACTTTGTTGTAGTCTAGCCTACACATATTATAACCAAACATTCAGATATTAATATAAAAGAGCATATTTCATTGTTTATGAATTCCTGTGTGGTGAATTCTTGTTTTATGTTGTCAATGTGTGTTCATTTATGTTGTATATGTGTATGATAGGATTCATCTACAAGGACGGGATATCCTTCACTATCTATCTTTTAGTTTTTTGAGTTATTCTGGGTTCTTTAGGCTAAGTGCAAGGAGTGCACAACAAAGCATTGAAAACTATGTGAGCCAACACAATGAGTGTGCATATTAATTTCAAATCGAATTCAGAGGAGAACATGCCAGGAGGGAACACTAGAATAGTTTACCGACTCAAAGAGGAACCTCAAGGTTGTTGAACACCTTGGAGGAGAAACTATGCAAAGAAGGAACAAAAGACAGAATTGTGGAATATTTTGTAGAAGGTCTTCCATAAGGGAATTGAGTAGGTGCAATTGTGCACAGGTGAACTATATTTCAAGTTCATCGAATATAAGTGTCAGGGATGACACCCCAGATTTACTGAACACTATGGAAGTTTGTGGAAGAATAAAATACCTTAGAGTTGTTGAACACTCTGAAGGAAAATCTTAGCAAGGAGTGCTTTGAGAAGGTGTGAATAGTGCACAAAACCAACACGTTTTGAAGTGTTGGAGGGAAGTCGAGGAGAACCAAAGTTGTTGAAAAAATTGGGGAAAGATCTCTACAAGTGTGCATTTAGCAGATGCAAGGAGTGTATCAGTGAGCCTAAAAGAGTTCAGGAGTTAGGAGAAGACCTGTGCAAGGAGTGCACCAGGCAGACACTTAGACAAGTGTTGAGGAAGTTTGAAGGTCTAAACGAGGGAAAGTGTGTGCCATAGGTAAAGTGTTCCTACTTTACAAGATCATGAAGAAGAGAATTGGGTTGCTAGGAGGGCACTAGAAAATCCTTTGAAGGAAGCAAAGGGTTGATACCCTTAGGAGATTGAGCAAGTTAAAATCTCAGGAGGAGTAGTGCGATTTTTCACACAGAGTGCAAGTGTGCACCAGGGCAAGGTCAAATTTCATTGGAAGAAGCTTGAGAGGAGAAGAAAATGTCAAGAAGGTTCAAAGGCTAAAACCTTTGACTACTCACAATTTCTTCCAATTAGAGAGAAATCCAAAGCTTAGGAGGAGGGTTGACATCAACCGTTGGATCAGCTACAAAGAAGATATATTGACCATTGAATTATACATCCAGACATCAGAAGGAGTGCGTAGAGGAGGAGAACGGATCCTATCCATAGGATCTGAGTGAAAAGGGCTAAGAATCGTTGGATCCAGGTAGGTGCATGAAACTCAATTTATTTTTAAGTGCACAGTAGTAAGGACTCATCAAAGTTCCGAAGTCCCAAAGTGGATCAGGATCATCCATCATCCAGAGGGATAGGTGGCAGAAGACATCGAAGTCCAGAGAAGAACCATTCCAAAGGATATGAAGTGAGGTGCTTCGAAAATCCTTGAATCTTGGAGTAGGAGAAAAGATCTCAACTGTCTGTTAATCGGAGACACATGGCAGGAGATCCTACATTCTAGAGGAAGTGAGTGTAGAAGGGTAGAGAAATATTGAAGATCCAAAAGACGAAGAAGATATGAACCATCCATAAGTAGAGGAAAGGTGTCAACAGATCCTTCATTTCATAGGATAACCACTTTGGATAAAGTGGGGTCACATGAGTTGAGAATTCGTCGAAGCATCGAAGCCTGAAATTGTTTTGGGTCGTTGATCTGTGTAAGGAGAAGGTACCGTCGATCCCTCTCATGACAATTGAAATTTTCAAGTTCAGATTTCGATGGAATTGGAGACAAGTGAAGTGAAAATGTCCATAGCTTGGAGATCCAAAGTTCCCTTTAATTATGCACCTGTTCATAGCCCGCAGTCACATGGAATTGTCGCCAGAGAAAGGGGATAAAGCCTGGAATTTGAAATTGAAGACACGGGAAGTTAGGAAAATCTCTCGAGAGGTCCAGGGGAAGGTTGGATGTAAACCAAAGGTAGTGAGAAGGCCTGAAATCATCAGGTATAAGAAAATCTTGACCATAGTTTGGCACGTGGTATCTTGTACTACTCTGTGGGTGTTCAGAGGTCCTCATTCGCCATTTCGAGCACGGGGAAGGAAACATGGCTTGTGTATAAGGATTTGTAGTTCCAACAGGTGAGGAAGAGATGATTTGGCCTAGTGAATTGAATGATCCTAGACAGGGAGGTTGTGTAATCCCCTAGGAGGGAAGGGTCCTACATGAGAAGGTGAGGTAAAGAAGACCAAAATTCAAAGGAGGATAAATTATTTTGATGATTCTTTCTAAGGTATGTTATTTACAGGTCATCTCACCATTTTTGCAATAACATTTTTTCTAGGTATGTTATTTACAGGTCATCTCACCATTTTTGCAATAACATTTTTTCTAGAATGATTCAAATCACGAAATATGGAGGTTGTTGAGGAAACATATCCAAGTAGTTGTGATAAAATTTTTAGCTTGTGAGTCCTTTTATTTTTGGATTTACACTCCATGGAAAATAGGGTTTGTGGCAATTCCTCTAGGTTCACTACTTGATATAACTCCTTTTCTAAGAGGTTCCAAGTAGTGAATCTAGAGGAATTGCATAAAACACACCGAACAAAATTGTGTACTATTTTCATATGTTTATTCATTACAGGTACATAGTTATGAT